>BCLH01000707.1:98468-131422 GCA_001602315.1 Zoysia pacifica
CCACCACGCGGTCGCCCAGATTCCTCGGCCTCCTCTCCTCCCCGCCGTCCGCGCTGCTCGCGGACTCGGACTTCGGCGCGGACCTCGTCATCGCCGTCGTGGATACAGGAATCTCCCCGGCTCACCGCAGCTTCCACGACCGCGGGCTGGGTCCCGTCCCGCCGCGCTGGCGCGGGGTCTGCGCGGCCGGGCCCGGGTTCCCGCCCAGCTCCTGCAACCGCAAGCTCGTCGGCGCGCGGTTCTTCTCCAAGGGGTACGAGGCGACGTCCGGCCGGATGAACGAGTCGGCCGAGGTCCGGTCGCCGCTCGACACCGACGGCCACGGGACGCACACGGCGTCCATCGCCGCGGGGCGGTACGTGTTCCCGGCCTCCACGCTCGGGTACGCGCGCGGCGTCGCCGCGGGGATGGCGCCCAAGGCGCGCCTCGCCGCGTACAAGGTTTGCTGGGTCGGGGGGTGCTTCGACTCAGACATCCTCGCGGCGTTCGACGCCGCCGTCGCGGATGGAGTCGACGTCGTGTCGCTAAGCGTCGGCGGCGTGGTCGTGCCGTACTACCTCGACGCTATCGCCATTGGGGCGTTCGGTGCCACCGAGGCCGGGATCGTCGTGTCGGCTTCGGCTGGCAATGGCGGCCCCGGCGGGCTGACGGTCACCAATGTGGCGCCGTGGATGGCCACCGTCGGTGCTGGGTCCATGGACCGCGCCTTCCCGGCCAATGCGCGCCTCGGCAATGGCCAGGTGCTCGACGGCGTCAGCGTGTACGGCGGCCCCGGACTCGAACCCGGCAAGATGTACGAGCTGGTGTACGGCGGGGCAAGCGGCGGCGCTTCGTCATCCGCGTCTGGAGGCTACTCGACGTCCATGTGCCTTGACGGCTCGCTCGACCCGGCAGTGGTGCGCGGCAAGATCGTGGTGTGCGACCGTGGCGTCAACTCGCGCGCCGCCAAGGGGGACGTGGTTCACCGCGCTGGCGGCGTTGGGATGGTGCTGGCCAACGGAGCGTTCGACGGAGAGGGCCTCGTCGCGGACTGCCACGTCCTGCCGGCGACCGCCGTCGGCGCGGCCGCTGGCGAGAAGCTCCGTAAGTACATTGCGTCGTCCACTAAACAGAGACCGGCCACGGGCACCATCCTGTTCGAAGGCACCCACCTGGGCGTGCACCCGGCGCCAGTGGTGGCCGCGTTCTCAGCGCGTGGCCCGAACCCCCAATCCCCGGAGATACTGAAGCCGGACCTGATCGCCCCCGGCCTCAACATCCTCGCGGCGTGGCCCAACGGCGTCGGCCCGGCCAGCATTCCCTCGGACGGCCGCCGGACTGAATTCAACATCCTCTCGGGCACGTCCATGGCCTGCCCCCACGTCTCTGGCCTCGCCGCGCTGCTCAAGGCCGCGCACCCCACCTGGAGCCCCGCCGCCATCAAGTCGGCGCTCATGACCACCGCCTACATCAAGGACAACAGCAACGGCACGATGATCGACGAGTCGACTGGCGCGGTGGCGGACGTGTTCGACTTCGGCGCCGGGCACGTGGACCCGATGCGCGCCATGGACCCGGGCCTCGTCTACGACATCGCTCCCGCGGATTACGTCAACTTCCTCTGCAACCTCAACTACACGGAGCAGAACATCCGCGCCGTCACGCGGCGCCAGGCAGACTGCCGCGGCGCGCGGCGCGCCGGGCACGCGGGCAACCTCAACTACCCGTCCCTGTCCGCCACGTTGGTCGTCGGCGACGGCGGCGGCGCGACGACCATGAAGACCCACTTCATCCGGACGGCGACCAACGTCGGCGGCGGGCGCGCGGTGTACCGCGCCGAGGTGCTCGCCCCTGAGGGGTGCAACGTGACCGTGCAGCCCAGCCAGCTGGCGTTCCGGCGCGACGGGCAGAAGCTGAGCTTCACGGTGCGGGTGGAGGCCGCCGTGGCGCCCGCCAGGAAGATGGAGCCCGGGAGTTCCGTCGTGCGGAGCGGCGCGCTGAGGTGGACGGATGGAAGGCACGCCGTCAGGAGCCCCATCGTCGTGACTGTGCAGGCGCCGTTGCAGTGAGCTCTCGACCGCTGGTCAAGCTGAAGTTGATGAGCTGGTGGTGTGGTGATCGAGTGAAGTGGAGCTGTAAGCACAGCCCCTCCGTATTCTACTGATGATGAGCTTACTGCTCTCTCACTATCTGGGCTGATGAGTGAGTATTAGCAGTATTTAGGTCGATGTTAGGTTGTAGTGCACGTCATGGAAGAGCTGTATTAGCGCTAAGTGAGTTATACTTGGATGAAGCCTGGAAGAGCTCGAGCTCAGAGTTCTCGAGGTCGTCTTCTCCCCTCTTTTCCCCTCTTGTCTGAAGCACTCCGCCATTGCGCGGTTTTGCAGTGTAGAAATGGAAGCTTTTCAATCTATGATTATCCGGTCCTATGGAGTAAGTATGGTCCTCACCTGAGCTCACATGGACGTGAGCAAAGCTCCCTCCAGGCTCCAGCGATTGACTTTCAGTGGGCGCACCGTGTGTACTTGCACTTGCAGTAGTGTAGTTCACCTCTTCACTCACCTTTAAAAATTTCGGACGGATGATGGAGGGAAGCAGGTGTGTGACCAGCGCAGAGCCGCGCGTTGTCAAAAGGCTTCGCCGTAAGCACTGCACCGCAAAGCAAAGCGACGACCGTGACATGATAATGCGACGGCAAAAGGTCCACAGAGACACAGAGAGTGGGCCGTGCGGAGAGTCCGGGCGGCGACTGTCATCAGCGCTCGCGGTGGCAGAGGCAGAACGTGCCGCTGTTAACACCATCGCCGTTGTCAGGTGTTGAACGATTTGTTTTGGGGGAAAAGCCCTCATTGTGCTCGTTGACCGCGCTTGACCGCCATTGACGAGCCGCTGAATCTGATCGGTGGCCCGAGCGCCCGACACGGCCTGAGGTGCCCGGTATCACCACGGAGCCTGCCTGCCACGGCGGAACTGCGCAAGGCGTAATCGCACGGCGAGAAATCCCAGGCCAAATCTCTCTCGCGCGCGCGGCTCGCCCGGCGTCGCACGCCGCCACGCCCCTCGTCGGCGGGCAGCAGCATGTGGTGCGGATTGTTTCGTTGTTCGGATGTCTTTTTCTTTCTTTCGGTTCCCGTGCGCGGTGGGCAGCGGAGATTCCTTGTCCTGGAGCGCTCGGCGGCGACTCCGAGACGTCTGCGACGGTGGGCCTGCCAGATCTGCAGCAGCCGCAAAGTGGCTGCCTTGCTGCCGGGTCGAGCGCAGGCGAGAAGGAAACATCCTTACGGAGCGGGAGCACAGTTCCAAAACGGGGATCGGCCCAAATACGAGATCGGCATAATACAGTACTGGGTTAGATTACTGGGGCGGAAGGAAAGATGGCCCGGCCCATTGGTAACCTCGGAGAAATTTGTGAATTCCAGACCGTCCAAACAGTTTGTTGGAAGGTAGTAGCAGCACCATGCATATAACATTGTATGCGCCGAATACCAAGTGAGTAACACACATGACACCTCTTCTGAAGTGTGATTTACATTCTGGACCACTTCCCACCCCACACCCCCGCGCGCCCCACACACACGGGTCCGCTGACGTGAACCGCACACGCCTGAACGACGTTGCCATTGACGCGTGATGCTGCAGTTTCATCAGCGGATCCACGCCTCTCCCCTCACCTCCCCCTGGCTCCAAATACGACTTCTAGCGGTTCCAGAACACACTCCTGTCCAAACAGCCAGGGTGCTCCATAAGGTGCGACGATGTGTCGCGGTTCGGTCATTTCCGACTCAACCATCATGTCGCGCGCATCTGGACTCTCAATCAAGCTTGCTGTCGTCGAGATGAAGAAGAAGAAAAATCGACGCAAGAAGATCGATAACCACCGTGAGTGGGGGAGACGACGGTCGAAGAAGCTCTACGACGAGGAGGAGGAGGAGGAGGATTTTGAAGCCGAATTCCAAGCGTTTTCGAAGGCGGATGAGTGCGACGATGAGTTCATGGCGTTGTGTGACTTCAAGAGTGATTCCATCGATGTGTCTCAACCGCGCAAAGAGAACAGTTGGTTCACTTCTTCAAATAACGGTAAGTGATTCAACTAATCACATACTTTTTATGGGTGCATGTCACTATCATACTCATGTGCACTCATTAAATCTGTGATTTCCGCCCGAGCAAAAAATGGAATGAAGTTTGAACTGACAAGCTTATGATTATCTAGATTCTTTTATGCAATCTAGATCGATCATTACGAGAGCTCTTAGGATCTTTCATCTATTTAGTAAGATAGATTTCACGTTTCATTATCTTGGATGTGCATCTTGTGGTGGGACCATATGTATATCATGCTATCTTTTTGTTGTTGATATTGATGAACATGAGACTATATTAAAATTTTAGAATATTTTTCCTATTTTGTATGCGGCAATTTAGCCCTATCTCCTTTGTTCAACTGAACAGAAAATAGAAAACTTGTTGGCGTATTAATAATTTATTTTGTCCACATGTCATTCCATTGGATCCGAAGCGTGCCAAGCAAGATCCAAGTTGTGTTAGACATTGGATATCAGGACATCTAGTCCAAATGTAATCAAGGCCATTGTTCCTACCAAAACTCTGAATCTAGTTTTAGCGAATGAGTAAGTTGACTAAGGAGTAGCCTCTTCTTAGAAAGTGGAACATTTCTGTTGTAGTTTCATTTGACTCTTCAACCAAACATGTCCTGTATTTTTCACATTCTCATTAGTAATGTGATTGTATCTTACAATGAGTTATTTTTTAGTCTTGTAATTGATGTATTTCATTCTTAATAAAGTATTAATATTATATTATTTATTTTGTTTTCAGATGCTATACTCAGCCATAATTCATCTCATGATGATGAAGTTAGCATTGTAAAGTCGGTAAAGAAGCGCAAGAACCCTTATAGGGGAATCCGCAAACGCCCATGGGGCAAATGGGCTGCTGAAATTCGTGACCCAAGAAAGGGTGCTCGTATTTGGTTAGGCACATACAGCACTGCAGAAGATGCAGCTAGGGCATATGATGCCGAGGCCCGTAGGATCAGAGGCAACAAGGCTACGGTCAATTTCCCAGATGAAGTAGAGCCGGTAATCATTCCAAACAACACACAAAAGACAATTGCTACCCCAATGCCAACAATGCCTGTCTCAATAGAGAAGATGAACAATGATCAATCTCTAGGCTTTTACAATAGAAATAATGATTTATCTTCGGTGGTGAACTACAATGGCAACAATGCTTCTTTGATGCCACCTGCTACGAATTTTGGCTCACTCACCTTGACAAAGGCTCCTGAGTTCTCATGGATGGATATGCTTGCACAAAGTAGATTGCTCTCTGGTTCTTTACTACCATCTGTTGACACGATGGTATTTACTGTACCTACATTTAATGGTCCATCAACTCCGATAGAGAGCAATCAAGGCTCATCGGCTTCTGTTTTGGGCAATGACATGTGTGATCTTCCCTTGACCGTGCTTGTCGCTGCTGATGCTGAGACAAAAATTGACCAACCTGCCAACAAGGAGATACTAAATGAGTTTACGCCTTCAATTTTACAAGGTGATGCTAGCGAGGATGTGGCAGCTGAGATCAATATCTTGTGGTCACCTTGCATCAGCTGGTGCCAAGATTTTCATGTGTGATTTCCCTTGTGGAATCAACTAGTGGCGAGAAACATGTTAATTCTTTAATTAATACGTAAATCTTGTGCCATTTTCTTACGTTACTGGCATTTTCACTCTGTCTCTAAACAGATAACTTTTATACAGGTTTGAAGAGAGGGCGCGTGAATGAAGCAGGTCGGAACGATGGAAAACCACCTACCGTACTGTATTAATTTGCTTTGGTTGTCTCATGAAACATATTTGCTCTGAAAGAGCTGTTGTAAATTAAGTATGAGTACTGTTGTTACCTTGTACTAGTATATACTGGTTTTGTACCGGTTTGAGTACCATTTTTTCATTTTGGGTAAACTCTGAGTGTTGTTTTATTGAAGTAATCAGGTTTTGGTGTACTATCTGAAATATTATGGTTGTTGGTGTTACCTATGCTATCCACCGACACAAAAAAAAAAAATAGTAGTGTTTGGTGAGGCATGTTTTAGTGTGCAAATAGTTGTTGCGAACATTTTTCTTGAGAATATTACTAGAGAAGGCAGCATGTTTATGGATATGAAGTGCGGCAAATTGAGATTCAGGAAGTCAGCCTCCTAGATGAAACATACTCGGGCCGCCGCAAGAACAGGCGCCCTGCTCTGCTCAGCCTCGGCCCTGGACTGCGCTGGGTGCTGCAGGCCAGCGGTGGTCACCAGCTAAGCCCAATCACGTGAGCAAACATGCACACCAGCAACCGGTCTGCTGGATCAGTTTCGAACCTTTTGTTTTCTGAACTGATTGCGTCTGGTGTTGCTTGGTCCTGCAAGGGATGATCAGACAAAGACACAGGGGGTGTTTTCCCCGAAAACAGAGGGCGGCGTGGTGTGGTGGAAGAACTGGAATGCCTCTGCTCAGGGAGGCGGCGGCGGAAGTTTGAGTTAAACTGCACACGGCACAGCCTGTGACAAACGCTGAGGCTCGAGAGCCTCGAGTAATCCAGGCCATACGAGAGCTTGCTCCAGCTTGCGTCGTCATGCATCGTGCACATGCTTCTGGCTTCTCAGGCCTTGTCTTTTGGGTTTTGGCACGGCAAGATGGAACGGCGACACTGTTCAAAAAACGAAAAGAAAAGAAAAAAGAAGCACGTCTACCCTCCTGTCGTTTGCCGGATCGATCGCCTTCCTCCGTTCCTTGGCCTTTTGCTGCTTCCTGTAGACACTCTCGTGGATGCTCGCTCCCTCGATTCTTTCAAGGAGGAGAGCAAATGATGTAATCTGCAAATGATTACCAGTAGTTCATCTGTTCATGGAGTAAAGTATACTGCTGCATTTTATTGGCGCTTCGGCACAAGGCTGAGTCTGACTGAAGTCGAATCCTTGTCCAGCACGTGTGCGACTGCTCTTGAATTTGTTTACTGAGGTTGGTTCGTCCTTTGAAGCAAATATGAAATCTGCTTGGACTTTCATAAGTTAACTAGAGAGCTAACAACCATGTGCAGGCCCCATGGACAAAGTTTAGAGAGAGCTACTAACAACCATCAATCACCTCCCGCTCAATCGTGTGTTCAACGCAACAGTATCAGCAGAAGTTCAACTGAAACTGCCAGTAATAAAATTAATCCGGAGGTGGACGACCAGAAGTGCAGTACGTACGCAGTTCGAACACCTTGATCAGTGCAGCATCACACGGGTAGCACAGCTTGATAAGAGAAACGACGTTGCGGCTCAGCGCTGTAGCGATTTCAGAGCACTACAGAAGAATTCTGTGAGGTGCTACTTATCGGCGTACAGTGCACATTTAAAAGCCGGAACAGTGCGAGTGCGTAATAAGCTCCTGATGACTTGTCTTCGGAATTCAGACTGTTTTCAACGTGGTAGTATCATGGAAACGTTACGATCAGAGTACGCTGGCTTTGGCCGATTGATCCAGCTGAGAAAACGAAGCTCAGCACTTCTTGGCATGAATTTTACCGGGTGCCACCGCCTCTGTACCTGTAAACAACCGGATCGTGAAGAGAAATTCCACTCGTGCGTTAGTTGAAAACAGTGGGAGGACCGAACCGAACCCGCCGCTCAGTGATCACTGATTACAACAGGAGAGCATATCTCCGCAAGATTCTTGCAAAGCCGACCTGCAGTAGCTACAGTTCAAAGGCCGCGCGCATCCGGATCAACATCGAATCTCCAAGCCCCGGCGGGCCGCCTAGGCAAATTATTGACAGAAGAGAAAAACTAACGACCCCAGGCCGGAGGTACGAATTTTCACAGGATGGGTGACACACACAACAACTCCCGTACACGTGTCTGTCACTATCCCCAGTGATGATACAAATATTTTTTTTTTACCACCGACACAGTAAATCTTAATTAATAAAGAGAGTATTGGTGCATTTTTCGTATTTAAAATGTCCTAGTCTACAGAAGACTCGAGAGTTTAATCTGGTTCGGACCGCTGGTGAGATATACCCTACATCCAAAGGCGCGAGAGATCAAATCATGCGAACTCAAAAACACTAGTATAATGGCAAAAAAGTTTTGGTTCGATTCAAGATCACTATCTCCCGTGGGTGAAGGTGGTCCTTAAATCTAACTTTTTTGTCTAAGGCTCCTTGGTACCTTTTTATATAGAAGTCAGATCAAGGTCTTCAATTTAGCACCTACGAAACCTTTTGCCCCTCTGCCAGGTGGAGCCTCGGTTGTCATTTGAGTTGATCGTCTGGCGTCCGTTGGCGCTGGAGCAAATTGTTGGTGTTTTTTGTACGTCTTTTATTTAGTCGCAGGGGACAAAAGATATTTTTCTGTTTCGCTTTACCGTCCGCAGAGATGCTTTACAGATCGTCTGATTGCTTTACTGTCTTCTGAAACGCTTTTTCTTCGGCAAAGTTGTTTTATCTCTAGCTGTACGTTGTCAGAAATCTCTGTATTTGGTAAGTATCGATGGCTAAAGTGATGGTGGACACCTCGAGGGTCAAATAGAGGCGTTGACTTCTAGTCGTTAGCTTGTTGAGTTTTGTCGTCGTACGGCTCTGACCCTTCGGTGGTCGGGTTGTGGTGTTCGAACGGTTTCGACCCTCAGAGGTCGGAACATTTTTAGCACGACACGGTATTCCGTGAGCCGTAGGTTAAACCGTGGATCGTAGCCCAGAGTTGAGCCTTCATACTCACTCCGGGCCAAAGGAACCCGACAAAATTGATAAATCAGAGAGGGCTAGAACTTGTAGGTGCGTTATCTTAAGAGTTTCTGGATGCCTCGCTACGATGCGCTTTGTTTTCGTGTGTGGTTGGTGCATGCAATCTGCGAGAGAATAGTAATGGAATAGGACGTGCCAAGACACTGTAGAGTATGCATCGATCACGTTCTCTGTTTAAGTATGTTATCTGATGTTGGTACCAACTCACTGTGACAGAGGTTTCAAAAAAAAAAACTCACTCTGACAGCTACCGATCTGTGTTTTTGACATCCGTTCATGCGTGCAGCCAAACGGCAGCAGGCCAGAAATGTCACCGATGGTGCTCCATCGAAGAACGAAAGCGTACGTGTGGCGGGGCTGTGAGCAGAGCACCCTGGCTGGCTTGCTTGCTGCTAGGACACGGTGCCAGCACGCGCGCGCACGGTGAGCCCGGGAGGATCGGGACGTGCGTCGATCGCACGTCCAGTTACGTAGACGTAGTACACGGGATGCGATCAGCGCGATCGACGCGTTGTTGTTGAATCCATCCGTGCTCAGTCATTCACTATAGAAGCTGGCTCCGCCGACCATAACAGTCTCCAAACTGAAGGGGACCCCCGAGAAATTGGCACGATCAGAAGAGGCGATCGCATCGAGTTTACGGTACCTTCGTCACGGAAACAACGTAAGGAGGAAAAGAAGGGGAAGGGTGTCTGCCTGTCCTGCGTGCGTCCTCCTCGGAAGAAGAAAGAATCAACGTTGCATAGCCATAGGACATGACGGGAGCAGTCGCCAGAGCGGCACGTTTGCGGCGTTTCGTACGTCCTTCAATCGCGCAGCAGACGATGTCGCTTTGCCCGCGTCGCCTGGGGAGTGGGGAGGAGTGTAGTAAAACGCTGCAGCGGCTGCTGGGACTGCACGCAAGCAATGGTAAAATTGCTCTGCATCGAATGGATTTGTCTATGTTCATTTTTACAGGGCTCTGAAACTCTCAAAATTGGTTCGTTGGATGGGATTTGGCAGCAGTGTCTTGGACAGTCGACGTACTACCAACAGGCAGCATCCAACAACCTTCATCAGCTCGCCGCACCGGCCCGGCCGGCCGGCATCCAAATCCAAGCCAAAAATACTCGTTAAAACCATTCTCATCTCATCTCATCTCCTCTCTCTCTCTCTCTCTCCGCAGAAAAGGAGCAGAGCTCGGTACCACCATTGAACACCTTGCGTTTCAGCTACATCTTTAATTTCGCGACGAGCAGGCTGATCAAAATGCACCCTTAACTAGCCGGCCTCGGTGCCGAGCTGGCCGGCCGAAGAAACCTTCCCCATCACCACTCACCCGTCGTGCCATCCTTTAAGAAGCGACCCAGTTGTCGCTCGCTCAGTCTCAAAGACCCGATACCCTTTTCCATTAGTTTTGCTGCGTCCTGAAAGGTGGCGGATTAAACTAGTGTGATGTGCAACTACCTGCAGGTTGTTGGCGATCGATCTTCGAGTCAGGCGGTCTCTTATACAACCTAATTGGCGCTCGAATCATTGCGATTTGCAAGAAAAGAAGAAGATGATAACAACGGAGAAAAATGGAAGAAGGCGGCATGGAACATCCGGATGAGCTTGCACGCACTGACACCTGCGAAATCGCGATGAGAGTGTAGACGCCGCCGCGTGTGCCGGTTGCAGCAGCCAGCAGCGGAGCCGTCGCCCTCTCGGACGAGAGGATTTGGCAGTTGGCGCATCCGATGGAACATCTTGATGGTCACGTATGAACAGTGCGCTCCCCGCTGGCCCTTGCTGATCGAAGGGCCAAGCGGCTTAAGCATCCGTGACCGGCCGGGTGGTCCCGTGCCAGGGAGGACTCGTGGTCGACCCCGTGTCTGCCCGGTTAAGGGTTTTTTTTGGAACGCAAGATTTTTAGTTTAATTTTATATAAAAAAACGGAGAAATAGGAAATTTTTCTTCCAATCATGCCTGGACATTTGTCGTTGTCGCGGCAGGTGGCGTTTCGGCGGACAACTGTTCGCGCGCGGATATGGCAGCGACGGGGTGCGATTTGGAAGAACTGAAATGAAATGGGCCGATTTGTTTTTTACATTGCAAATGCAGATGGTACACTTGTTCGCGCTCTGGTTATTGAGTAGAAAAATCAGAATGAAATGGCTGTTACATGGAGGAATTAGAAATGAAGAATCCAATCGACGGCGCCGTGAGATTATCGAGCGCCGGTAACAATGGCAGCCGCGATTGACTGATTACGCTGCGAGTCTCTCTTCGATAAACTAGCGCCGACGCCGTGGATGGTGCGAGCGAGGCAAAAGGCCGTCGCCTTGCTAGCTTCCACGCCGTGCTTACCCCGGAAAGTCGCCATCTCCGAAGCCACGGCCGGGGAAGTAGTCCTCCGTGCTCAACTCAATCAGCAGGCGTAGTACTCGACGAGCTCGTCGAGGGACTCGGGCTGCGGGTCGGCGTTCTCGAGCATCCAGAGCATGTGCTCGAACAGCACGACCTCGCAGCCGACCGTCGTCGTCCCGGCCCCATCACCGGCGGTGCGGTCGACGAGCGTCTGGAACAGCGGGTGGCCCACGAGCTCCTCGGCGACGAGGTACCGGCGCCGCGACTTGCCGACGTACACCGGGCGCAGGCCCTTGGGCACCGCGTCCGCGCCGTGGAACGACGCCGCGCGCTCGGTGCTGTTGCTGGGGTCGTGGTGGTGGTGGCCGGCGTCGTCCTCGGCGCGGGAGATGCGGCTCGACGAGTGCCACCGCCGGATCATGCACCGCAGCTTGCTCAGCCCGCCCTTCGCCATTGGTTTGTTACTTGCTTCGATGGGACACGGCGTCCAGCAGAGAGACACCACCGCACGCTCACGTTCACGCGCAGGGGAGCAAGGAGAGGAAGGGAAAGCGAGGGAGGGTTTAGAGGGAGAGGGAGATGGATCGAGGGAGGCGATGACAATGGTGATAGGGAAGGCAGGGGAGGCGACGGGCTCTGGTTATATAACCGGGAGCAGATGAAGCGCGGTGCCGGGTCCCGCGTGTCTGCGAGAGAGACCGGGGGCTCGCCGTCGCCGCTTAGCGGGCAACAGAACAGAGGCAACTGGCCGGGTCCGTGTCCGGCGCTTACCGCTCGCTTCGCCTTGCCTGGCATCCGGTGGCCTGCGCCCGCCGGGATCGGAGCGGAGCATTGTATCCTGCCTTCCTCTGCTCTCGACGTAATCCAGTCCAGGCACCGCATGGGACTTTTGTAATCCACACTAATGACGTATCCGGACTCGCGAACTCTCTACGCTACTATGACGGTGCGCCGTAATCACCGGAGGACGAAGAATTACTGCGCCTCGACCTGATCTACGTCGGCCACCAAGAACCGTAGGAGCTGGTGCTGGGTACAGCTTCGCGCGAGATCTCTGAAACCGTGTGCTCGGTTTGCGGTCCTGGCCGCGCACGAGGACGAGGAACAGTGAACGAGATCCCTGGCAGAGTCCAGCTGGACCATGTGGTCGTGGATGCCTTCGTCCCGCCCCGGCTGCGCCGCGAGGCCCACGGCGGGAGCCTCCTGGACCGGCCAGTGGCAGTGAAACTTTGGCGTTTTTGGCCGTGCTCTGTGCCTCCGTGCATGAACCTGGCCGCGGAGACGGGGGCGAAAAAGACGACTGGGGCCCGGCGGATCGGTAGCGAGAGAGAGAATTTGTGTCACTTAGCCTGGGCGCAAGCGCGTCGCACGTAGCTGGACCCAAAGGTGGCGCTGGGACTATCAGACGCCGGTTGGACGTGGACCACTCGGTGCTGCCCCGACTAGGATTAGGCATGGGAAAATTCAGAATTCGGTGAGATACTTCGATGCGAGAAATGCTTGACTATGGTTTCGGGACTGATGAAATGGGTTAGTCGTGTCGCTACAAACGATTGTTTGACCCGCCGGAGCTGAGGGATTTGATCTGGATGCGCTCTGCCTAGTACCGCAGCGAGCGTACGTAGTATTAGATCGGTGGAGATTGACAGTGGAAGTCGGATCTTTGCAACGTCGTGACTTGTGAGGCCGCATGTGTACTGTACAATGCGACGCGCCAAAATTGGCACAATCAGCTAGCGTATATAGTTTCATATTCGAGAAAAAAAAAAGGATAATCCATATCTAATTTGATATGACATTTCTGTACTTTGATACCACCATGACAAAACTCTGACGGAATTCGGAAAACAAGTTGCGAGGAACTTACAAAACGCACTGTTCCTCCCTGCATGCCAAGATACATCCCACTCCAAAGATATTTTCTGCAGCGGACGAGCGGTATCAGATATCGCTACATCGCTGAGCTGAAACGATAATCGCTATTCCGAAGAAACTGACAGTCGTGATCTGTCCAAGATCGTTGGTCAAGAGAAGCCTGGGACTGCACCAACCAATCAATCGCTCGTCATCCAACAGAACTGGAGGGAGTTTCACGCTGATAATCATAATTTGATAGGTTTCCTTTTCATTTTAGCTGGCCGTAAATATGTTACTACTACCATGAAACCTCGACCGCCGGCTTAATTTGCAGTGGATCCGGAGCTCTACTCAGTTTCATCCGAGCTCCTGTTGATGAATGGAGTGTCGCTTTGGCATCCATCTCTGCCGTTAGGGCCTGCATTCATGGTAGTTGGCTATCTAACCTCTGACTCTTCTCCAACAAAACATAATTTTTTACGTTAAAAACACAACAGCGTACAGTACTGTATAAGCTCCAAAGTCCAAATATATGTCACATTCTTTCCAAGGAGACCGACCCCCCGTCCTCTGCGTCCAACATTTTCTAAGCACACAAGTGCGAGACACCGATACAAATTCAGCGGTGCGCTCGCCAAAGTGCAGAAAAAATAGGCATCACCTTACTCGAACGCACGCATCGGTCGATCCGCAGTCCACTTTAATGATGAGCGCAACTACTGCTAATCATTTGCAAGAATCAAGGGAGCCAGCCTCCCAGATCGGCCGGAGGAAGCAACGAAATGCAGCCGCACGGTCTGCTTCACAACTTGGATTACATGTTGTCCATTCTTCTGTCTTTCGTCGGCTCCGTGCCAACTGCCTGATCGCATGCAGAGTTGCAGAGACATCCAACAGTACCCTTTTGGTTTCCACCCTGTTAATTATAACCTCTTGGTAACCATCAAATGTTTATGTATGAGGATCAACAGACCAATCTAAGACTAGAATCGAGTTAGTAGAGCGGTTAGAGGTACTAATCAACTCTCTAATATATCCACTCGTGTTGTCAACTACTCTGTAATATGTTGGTTCCGATGAAAGCACACATCAACGTTGCAATCATGGGAAGGCACCAAAGTAATGCCTCAACCAAACCTCAAGATGTTATAAAAAATTATTTAAACAAAAAGAATAACGGGACTTATGTATTTCTGCCGTTTTAAAATCCAGTCTTGACTCAAAAGCGGTGAATAGAAAACGTGTAGGGCAGCGAGTTCATTTGGAATCGACGACAGCTGAGCTACTATCAGACTGCACGTCCCCATGTCGTGTTTCGTGTCGTCCATTAGACCTCCGTCGACTGTGCGTTGATTTGAATATTCAGGAGGGGATTAGTTGGCGACTAATCACGGTGCTGTGTCCCCATGTCGTGATTCATGTCGTCAATTAGACCTCCGTCCTGCATTGCTTTGAGTTTTCTGGAGTGGAGTTGGCGACTAATTAGGGCAATGAGGAGTACGAACACGGATGGTGATGATGAGCAGGATGCAGGAAACGGGATTGGCCCAAGGATACTCTCTCCTGGCTTGACAGCAACGTGCGCTTCAGATCAAACAGTAGTTAAGTCTTTTATGGATTGGGTGAAAAATTAGATACTACATCCGGCTGTGAAATACTTGATGCTTCTGACAACATATTGAACTAGAAATAAACTGATAATCTATGTCTGAACATCAATAATAAAAATATAGAGGGAGTATAATATTTTTTTATGAACTGTGAAATTTCTGTACTGAAATTGAAAGTGCCTACGCTCGAGAGACTTCAGCACTTAGCATGAAGCATGCGAGTGAAATCATTGGTTGATGTTGTGGTTTGGTTCACGAGCCGGGTGAAAAGCGGTGAACCTTAGATTCACGTTCGAACATCTTTAGTTCATTCAAATGAACTGGTTTTTCAAAATGATTGTAATTTTCATTTGATTGAACTCTTCGGAGGTGAATCTAAGAGTCACCAACTTTCACCCCTAGACTCACAATGATTTAGGCATATGAATTTTCATCAACCATATTTCTCATCAATCTGTCCAAATGGACCCGTTAAGCTCTAAAGGACTAGTAATTTTTTTTTACAGTGGCACGGAAGTCCGGGGGCACCCCAATGACTCACTGGCCACAAGGGCCCCCCCTGCAAAAAACACGGCTGCTCCTCAGCCGTTCGCGACGGGCATCAAACGGCGTCCAAGCGCCCCCGGACATACGTGGCCGTGTAAAAAATCTGCTCATTCCAAAAGGACAGCGGCTATACAAATGGTGTTTGTACTAACTCGCAAATGCACTCTCGAGAAAAAAAAAAAGGTGTCGTGTCGCCGTCACGTACAGGGCTGGGCCGGGGACTATGCTCTCATCAGCAGGCGTAGTACTCGACGAGCTCCTCGAGGGACTCCGGCTGCGGGTCGGCGTTCTCCAGCATCCACAGCATGTGCTCGAACAGCACGACCTCGCACCCGACCACCGTCATCCCTGCGACGCCGCCGCCGGCGGTGCGGTCGACGAGGGTCTGGAACAGCGGGTGGCCCACGAGCTCCTCGGCGACGAGGTACCGGCGCCGCGACTTGCCGACGTACACCGGGTGCAGGCCCTTGGGCACCTCGTCCGCGCCGTGGAACGATGCCGCGCGCCCGGCGCCGTCTCTGGGACCGTGGTGACCGTCGTCCTCGTCGCGGGAGATGCGGCTGGACGAGTGCCACCTCCGGATCATGCACCGCAGTTTGCTCAGCCCGCCCTTCGGCGCCATTGCTCGACACGCTTCCTTCGATGGAACGCAGGACGCGGGGGCGGGGCTCAACGGACACACCCACGCGCAGCTCAGTAAGTGGTGACAAAAGCAAGAGATGTTTTGGAGTGAGGGAGAAGATTTGAGTTAGACGAAGATGATAATGGTAAGGCAGGGGAGACGACGGAGCAGCTTATATAAGGAGGGGGGAGGAGTTGAGGGAGCGGGATCAGCTGACCTCGTCCCTCTGATGTGTAGATAGGTCCTTCTATTAACACATACAGTGGAGAGGGTAAAAAATAAAATGAAAACGTGCTCAGCTCAGGACGCCCCATTCTGAATCACTGCTCAAAAGGCCCCTTGCAAAAAGCACCGTCGGGTAGCTCCCCACGTCCGTGAGTCGAATCCACCGGTTTCTGAGGCGTCCTCACCTGAGAACGATTTCAAAAAAACCGGGTTAGGGTGGGGAGAGAGCGTTGCTGCTTATCAAATGGACTAGCAATAGTGGATCCTGTTCTGAAGTTGACATGAGGAGGCGCCAATGCAAGTCTCTCGCTCTTTTCGTTTTTAAATTGATATTGCTGTTGATTTTTAAAACCAATTTTGATCATTTATTTTCTTTAATTTTTTTTGATAAATATCATATATTTTGTTTTAATTTAATTTAAATCATCAGAATTATTTGAATTACAACTTAAAATTTTACAAATTTAAACTAATTTTTTAATAAAACAAATGATTAAAGTTGATATTAGAAGTCAATCGTGACGTCAATTCAAAAAAAGAAGGGAATAGGTCGGAGGGATAGGGCCAGAAGCAGAGGCTCCCATTTCAATTTTTCAATCTTATTGCTGCACAAAAATTCGTGGATATTTGCTATTCTTTATATTGAAATTAAAAAAAATGATCATTGGCCAAGCTACCAAGTTCTAGACATTGGATTTGTGAGAATATCAATAAAATCCAAAACAGAAAAGTCTATCCTACCAAAAAGAAAAAAAATTCAAGCTTATCCTACCAAAAAATTGAAACGTGATTTATGCATTCTCTACAGTACCTCCGTCCATTCTATTCCAACCACGGTTGCATGCACCCATCAGACCCATCACACAAAAAACAGAGCACCTAGGATATAGATGTCAAAAAATACAAAAGATAACGCAGGCGAGAAATCCTATCCAACTTTTTTGATTGATAAAATCCTTATTAGATAACTAATGACAGTGACAGACATGTGCAGTGTGAGTTGGGCGAGCGTCTCCATCCCTGGCTAATTCCATTGGTCTTCTTGTTCAGATTTCAACAAGATTCTTTTGATTGAATTCTGAAGATCCTGAGTAATGAAATGGGTTAGTTGTGTGTGTTGCCAATGAAACCTGTTCGATCCACCGGGGGTAGAGGATTTGATCCGGATGCGCTCTGCTTTGTACCGTAGCCACGGCAGAGGATCATGAGAATCCTTTGGAGATGCCTGCCATTGTGCCAATAAGTGACCATCGTTGATCGACGGCTTTGATTGGATCATTTAGCCAGCATTCTGTGATGTGATGTGTCATGTCATAATACAATCACGTTGAAAACAGTAGTATCTGATTTCATAAAACTGATAAAATAAATCATCCGGAGCTTATTACACACTATTTCGGGTTTTATTGTGCACTGCATACCTAAGTATGCACATCTCACTGATTTTTTTCCTGTAGTCGTAGATATCGCTACATCGTTGAGCTGACTCTGCCTGTCTATCAACCGCCGTTCGTCAAGCTGCACACGTCCGAGATAGCACCCAATCAAGGCGATTAGGTTGCGTACTGCACGTCTTCGTCCATCTCCTCATTAATTTTATTTTTTGTCACTCTCTTCTGTATTGTGGTTTCTGATGAATGAAATTACGTTTGAACACAATTAAGTACTAGGTGTGTTAGTCGATGGAGCGTCGATTCTCATGCATCCGTCTTCTGTCCTTATGTCTACATTCATGGTAGTTGGATGAACTCGCATTAGAAAACCATCCAAACTCCGAAGTCCGAATAGATTTCGCAGTCTTTTCAAAGGCCAACCGCCCTAAAAAATTTGATGAACTCCCAAGAGTGCGAGACAACGATATAATTTCTGACTCGGTTGTTCGAAAGTGCACATATAATAGAGCAGTGCCTTATTCGAATACGAGAATGTACTTTAAGTCTTTAATCGCTTCAACTACTGGCAATCATTTGCAGGCTGAATAATTTGATCTGCCCGTCTGCAAGAAGCAAGGGAGCGCCTAGACCTCCGATCAACTTTGCCTGGGCTAGGCTTGGTCGGCCGAGCTACGACCAAACGTGCTTAATGTCCCATTCGTGCTACATCCGGCCCAAATTCGGGGCCGCCAGCCCACGCGGCAGGCAATCACCGGCCCGCTTGCGATGCAATTTGACAGCCCACCCCACGTGGAAGCCAACGACCGGTTTGGATGGGGTTCGACTGGGGCAGAATTCTCGTCTCCGGAGACCGGAGGCCAGGCAGGCAGCCCATAACTGGGTCGTCGAACAGTGGGCCTCGTCCACCCAGTCTAACTTCAGTGCGGCGCCCCACAGCTGAATTCGGCCCGTCTGTCGCTTAGCCTTCTTTTTTGTTTGTTACGCTGCGGTTTCAGAGGCCCAGGACTATGACAGCCCAGCCCGTTGAAAAGCCAACCAATCGCTTTTCCAAGGCTCTCCGCCTCAATCTGGCCCATGACATATCGGCCTGATCAATAAACCATCTGTAGCTTCGGCCACAATCTAAAACGGACATCCTCTATCATTTCAAATAAAGAAAGAACAAACTGGTGGTAAGACGAACGTCACGAACGAACTAGATGCAGGAACCATCATGAATACGAAAGTCCACAGTCTTTAACTCCCAAAAAAATTTGATTGGATGGGTGCCACCGGGTCCAACTTGGGCTCGACGATGCTAGTGGATCTGGACATGGTACAAATATGGAGTAAGAAGGAATATATGATCTAGGCTACACTTGCCGAGCCTAGGTCCATATATCTTTTTGTCACTGATTTACGTGGTTGCTCATTTTTTAAAAAATAATGGAAAAAAGATCCAGCCGCTAACATGCCCTGGAGGACGCACAAAGCCGCAAGTACAAAAGCTCTAAGGCCTGAGAAACCCACTAATGAAAATAAACACGACACAGCCTATGGCCCGAAACACAGGAAAGAGCCGAGGCTAATCTTCAATTATGCACATTTCTCCCGTGAAATTATGCAAACCTTTAGGCTCCTTTGTAACGAATGATTTTAATAGGAACCACAAAGAAATTTCAGAGGAGTTACTTCAATTTCATAGTAAAAATATAGGATTTAGAAAAATTCCATAATTCAAAGGAGGCCTTATGAATTTAAGGTAAAATGTTGCAGTGCAGTTTGACTAGTCGGGCAATACAAGTGGGCAGTCGCCTCAACCAGACAGCATTATGCACATTTCTCCCGTGTAATTGGTCCAATAAGTGCATCGAATCGTTACCTGAATTGATCTCTATCTCCTGGAATCTTTGCATCTCAGCTACTTGGCTCCTTTAATATATAATGTCTTGGCAACTGATCGATTCTCCTCAGCACTATCCAGTGCAAACACTTTCCAACAGGAGTCCAGTTCGAGAATAAGAATAAGCAGAAAGTAGTCTCCGAAACGAGCACTTCTGTTTTTTCAGTTATTATTGTTCCATCTAATTTGGAGACAATTTTTTTATGTTTATGGTCATCTATTCTTTTTTAGCAATAAATGATGTCTCCACATTTATGGTTATTTGTTCTTTTTTAGCAATAAGTGATGTCTCCATATATGACTTCAGAAATCTCATACCTGTCGACTAATATGATCTCTTAATGCGTTGATAGTAGTTGGGTGTATGTTAGTTTGTTCTTTTCGGTAGCGATAATTCATTTCTTCCTTTCGTAACTCTTGGTTTTGAACTTACTTCTAAGGATTCAAATTTAGATCTGGTTTCTTTCTGGATCGTTCGATTAGTTTAAAGCACTAACGGTGTTGGAGAGATCATATTAACATAAATGCAAACGAAAATTATATTGGTTCATTCTAGACCAGGGGTAAATGATTATTTTATTCCTCACTTAACATTATACCCTAAACTAAAAGAAAGGCTAAGAAAATAACCGAATTTAAATTTTTGTTCTTAGAGGGAAATTCAAGATTAAAAGGATAAAAAAAGGAAGTAGTGACTATTTTACAGCTAGCCAAGGAATTTACCCTTTTAGGTATAGATGGTCGAGTGTGTAATTTGAACTGCACCTGACGGCACTAATCTACTATATCTATATAAACGCAACCCATTAAGAGGTCCACATCACTCTTTTTTATTTGAACCGTTGGATCTTCAAAGCCTTCACATTCGGACTGTCATTCTATTCATCTTCCCTCATTAGTGCTATATTTAATCGAACGCTTCCTTTATCTTACCGCAAATAATCTGTAATATCTATATAAAAATCATCACCCATTAATATCCTAATCTCAAACTACAGTTAGCCATGTTATTTTTTTATTTGAACCGTTCGATGGCAACCTCTCAATCTCATCTACCGTTGCTACTCATCCCTCTGTTCGTCTTCCTCGACATCGACAGCCCCGTCCTTCTCTTCGCCTCTTTGATATTAATCCCCTTCCTCTCTGTCTTTCACCGCCTCTGATTCCCCACCCTTCTCTTCGCCTTCCACCAACTTTGCTCCTTCATCCCATTAAATCTTTATCTGTGCAAGGTCTCAACCGGAAGCAACTCACCACGCAAAGCCAAAGCTTGTGTACAGCAACAGACGCGGCCTCTGCCAGGTGCGCGGTGAGACGGAAGACTTGAGCCTGTTGTTCATTGTCCGCTTGCTTTATGTTCGATCCCCACCCCCTTACAATAAATTTTGGCTAAAGAAACAAGCGTCGCCTTCTCCCAAATCAATCACATCTCTCCACACTCCAGTATCCCAAGGTGACTCGCTGTTTTCTTTGTTAGATATGGGCCAGCAATAAAAATCTGATGGACTTCAGAGTCACCCTTTTTTTTGTAATATTTAGTGATTTTTCTTCAATGCAGCAGTGAGAAGAGCACTGGTGGGAACGGTGACGATTTGTGTGACATTGACTCCTGATAATGTTCATTTGAAGCTGTAGCATCTTTCATTTTTTTGTTGTTGTTGAGATAGTAGATACTTTGTTGATGTAGTTGTGGTTTTTGGCAGCTGGATTGTCCTTCAAAACACAACTATTATTTTGATAGATTTGGCCGCTGCTACCATCATTTTTTCTCATGATTCTGTATTTGTGTGTTATGTTTAAGCAATTCAATAAAACTCTAACTTTTTTTTTGCAATATTACACCCAATCCTTTTGCAGGGCAGACAAATTTTGAAGAAGTTGTGAAGGAAATTCTATCCGCTCTCTCTACTACTTATGCATGCAATATAGATAAATTATGATTCTCACAAAAGCATCAATAATTTTGTCAGAGAATATCTTAGAGTATTATCATTCAATCATCCATAAATTTCTAGAGTAACACGTCGGAAAATCATCTAGTTAAATACGTGGGGGCGGAGCCATGCAGATGGTAGGGGTGTAGAGGCACCTGTTAAAATATGAAAAAACAACAATTTTTATCAAAATTTTACCATATTCACACCCTATAATAAAAATCTATGCACTCATTGATAAAGCACACCTCCTTGAATTTTCTCTAGCTCTACCATTGAAATAAGGATTAATTTGATACATGCTATTACAATTTTGTGAAATTTAAAATATGCCATTCGGATCCACGTGTCATTCACTTGTAGGGTCCTATCTGTCATTGACACATCAATAACATATTTCAAAGTTTGTAAAATTGTAATGGCATGTATCAAATTCACCCTTAAAATAACATATGGAGTAAGTAATCTAGTGCGGTGATTTACTCAGTTCAGAACTGTCAGAATTATGCACCTCGGGTACCTGCGGACTCAAAATAGATACGAAGACTCGGTCGTGGTCTACGGCACACGGCCTAATCTACAGCCTACGAAGGACTTCACCGCACTAAGCTAAGAAGAGATGTTTCGACCCCTTGAGGTCGGAATCGTCCGAAGGCGTCAGCCCGACCACCGGAGGGTCGGGGCCGGATCACGACGAAACCCAGCCGATTGACGGCTGGGGGTCGGCACTCCTGCCCGACCCTCAAGGGTCGGCCACCGCCTCAACGGTCAAACTTCTGACAAGCGTAGAGATTCTTAATAACGTACATTAAAAGATAAAGCAACCCTACCAGAGGTAAAGCAGCACTGCCGGAGGTAAAGCGGTCCAGAAGGAGGTAAAGCACCCCAACGGAGAGTAAAGCAATTCGACGAACGGTAAAGCTAAATGGCAAAGTGACATTTGTCCTCTATCATTGGACAAAGGACAACTGAAGGACAGCGACAAGCTGTTTCGACGTGAACAGATGCCAGAGGATCAACCTCACAAAAGACCACGGCCCCACCCACCGATTTTGTAGATGCTAAGTCTTGTAATCTCGATTCGATCCCTATAAAAAAAGCATCATGGGGCCTTAAAGGAAGGGATTCAACAATTTACAATACACACCACACGCGCGTGCTAGGGTTCTTGCTCGAGCGAGAGCTTTTCCGCCACTATAGCCTTATTTCGAGCTTATACGATACACTCTCTCTCTTTGGACGTAGAGTATTACATCTTCATGGTGGCTCGAACCAGGTTAAATTTTGAGTCTTCTGTAGATTAGGCCATATCGATACGAAGAGCACACGAAATCTTTTTTCAAATACGTAAATTTTACTGTGCCGTCGATCAGAACACTGACAAAAACTATGTGCTATTATCTCTTTGGGTTACGGTTACTCGCTCCGTTCCACTTTATATGTGTTTTGAACTTTATATGTGTTTTGAGTCTGCGTGTGAATTAAGGAGAGACAAAAATATGGTTTATAGAGAAAATGAATAAAGCAATACAGATAAAGAAGTATTGGAAGAGAGAAATATATATTAGAAAATGAGAATGACTTGTGATAAAGAAGTTTAGAAATACAGTAGAGAAGTTGTAGAATTTGTGACAAAAGGAGTACATACACATACAGAGCACCAAAGAAAATACAATGCAGCTATGCTTGTGCCTCGGAGAGCTGGACGTCCATTGAACTTGAACGGATGGTTGTATTGTACTACTACGTTGCACCGTTTATACCCACACGCCGTGCCCATTGGATGGACCCGCTCGCCCGATCGAGCCAGATAAGCCGCACAACGGCTGAGCTCGATCCTCAGGGGTGATTTGTTTGGTTCTGGCCCGTCACCTGCTCTGCTCGCCAGAGCGGTACTCGTAGCTCAATAATCAGTGAACCCTAGCACACAGACTGCAGCAGTGACCTGGGACATGGACGCGCGCTGCCGATGCTGACCGGCGCACGCGCGCGCGGCGCACAAAATATCGCGGGAATGCGGCAACTTGCGCGCGCGCGGGCGCAAGATGTGGCCCTCCCCTCCTGCCCTTTGATTCTTGGCGCAGATGCAGCGCACGACAGGATGCGACCGTCGGCAACTCGCCTATAAGTAGGCCGCTGCGCGCAGCTCACCTGCTCATCAGTCATCACCGCTCCAACTCCCAGCTCCAGCGGCGGCGCCATCGAGAGCGGAGCAAGGAAGGAAGGAAGCGGCAGGCGTGAGCTGAGCTCGACGGACGACCGATCGATGGCGAGCGGCGGCGGCGGCGGCAGCCTTTACGCGGTGCTGGGCGTGGCCAGCGACTGCTCCGACGCCGAGCTGCGCACCGCCTACCGCAAGCTCGCCATGGTCCGTTCCGTTGCTGATTCGTTCCCATTGCGCGCGCTCTCTGCTCCGTTCCTCTGTTTCTTGTTCTGCTCTGCTCTGGCGTGGACAACCTGAGCAATTGTTGTTGGCAGAAATGGCACCCGGACAAATGCGCCGCGGCGGGGACCTCGTCCGGCGGACTGGAGGCGACCAAGGCGAGGTTCCAGAAGATCCAGGGAGCGTACGCTGGTAAGCACAAACAAGCCAATCCAGCCGCCATTGCAGCTTCTCGCGCGTTGATTGGATCGGATTGATATTTTTACGCGCGTAGCATAGTGTGTCAAACTGATGGAACTTTTACCTGCGCGCAGTTCTCTCGGACCCCAACAAGCGGGTCCTCTATGACGTCGGAGCCTATGACAGCGACGGCGACGATGACGTACCTATGCGACTCCCTTTTCTCTAAGTGTACAATATCAGTAAATAGATTTTTTTTTCCCTTGGTAGTCGGCTGCGGACCTCTTCGTCCTCTCGCAGGGCCAGGGGGAGATTCTCGGAGACATTCTGGAGGCCATGAGCAAGACCGGGCCAGCGGTAAGACTGAAAGCTCCAACAAAACCACGGCTCCAAACACACGAAAGTCGAACCCATGGATTTTCGAAGTGCGATTTTTGACCTGTTCCATCCGTTCCTTTACGCGGTGCAGGAGAACGGCAAGGGCGAGAGCCTGGAAGACATGCAGCGCCAGTTCGAGGAGCTGTTCCTGAGGCCGTCGCCGTCGTTCTACCCAGCGGTGCGTACTACTACTAACGCCGGGGCCCGCCCTCCGCCGCCCACCCTTCCCTCGCCTTTCCTTTCACCCGAGCCGAGCTGACGAGCGCACCGTGACCGTGACGAGTAGCCAGCTAGCCACTGGCATAGTACTCGCCATTTTTGGGGTAGTGGTGGGTACTGGATCATGGGTGCACCAGCGGCACCAGCCAGGCGACGTGACCTCGCTTGGTTGGCCCTTCAGCTCCCACGTCGCTTTCCGACAAGTGGCCCGTGTCGGATCGGATGGGCAAGCGGCTGATGTCGTCGTTCACGCCGTGCTAATGGCGACGACCACATGATTAGTGCCCAGGGTTGGGTACTTGGGTAGCTCGCTCCCTCGCTTCTGGTGCTCGAAATCAGCAGCGGACTATGCGCCGAAAAAAATCTGGCGCGAACGCGTACGGCCGCCTCCTCGGCCTCACGACGCGCCTCCTCTGATCTCGGAGACGGACCACCGTATCAGGGAGGACAGGGCTAGCTTGTCTCGACCCATCGGTTTGGCTAACCCATCATCTGCGATACCGTTACTAACCTTGGCTGTGCTATGACTTATGATCGCTAAGTCAAGATTATTTCGTACGAGTCTTAATTAACTGTGCCGTGTTGGTGAAGCAGGACGATGCTGGCAAGAGACGGGCTGGACGGAAGTAGAGCCTGGGCGTGGCGACGGCGCGAGATGCGACGAGCAAAGAGCAGCTACCCCGCCTACGTACCCGTGACCGTGAGGCGACCCGGAGACTGATTTGTAGCTATACATAAGGTGACGGTCGACCCGTCTGTCCTGTGTACGCAACCAACTATGCTTAAGCTTCGCAAGTTCTTCACTTCAGGACATCGTCTCTGGTCCCTGCGAGAGTTGCAGAGTTTCCTAGTATGAACGAAAATTTCCAAAACGTACGACACGAACGCTAGGCATGTTCGGTGCCACGGTCCGCTAGTAATTTGCGAGCGTTCAGCGTTCCCCACGATCTCTCCAAGATCCACCGGCATGTATTCGTGACACACACCAGAAGTAATCAAAACCCAACAAGCGGCAGCCGTCGTCGGCGCTCGGCGCTCGCCTTTCCGGCGGCGACAGGTCCCGTCGCGTCCCGGGTCCCTGGCTGTGACGACCAGTTGAGGGAAAAGGCGTCGCGATACCAACCCCCCCTGGATGCCCCTCGACCCCATCCATGACCTCCAAATTGCCGATTGGACAGACAGGGACCATCGATCCGCCAAAAGGCGGCTGGCTGCTGCCTGTCACGACTCACGGCGACCCGACCAAGTTGCAGCGTAACTTATCAGCGAGGAGACGAGATGAGCCGTTCCTGGTCGGGGAAGCGCGCTGCCGCCGGCGGCAGGTGACGGGGGAATAAGCATTCTTTTCGGCTAGCTGGGGGGCAGCAGTTCCACTTCCGTTAAGGTGGGGCCTGGCTTGTCTTCCCCGGCCGACCAACCGGATGTGGATGCGGTGCTGATGATAGCGGTACAGTGGATCGTGCAAGTGTGTTGAGTAGAATATTTTTTTCTCTTTCTGGCAACAGCGTTGGGATAAGTGACTGGCAGGGAAGGCTCACCTGGACCGGGACCTGCTGACTGAGCTCAACTGTGAAGTCGGCAGTGCGGGTTGCCGCTGTTGTCCGCGAAACAATTGGTCTTAGGACTCTTTTTAGGGATTGTGATTATTTAAAAAATAGTTTATATATTGAATCATTCATAAAAATAATTTGTCTAACTTATATGTATAATTTATTTTTTTATATCAAGCTCTAGCAAAACAACTTATTCAATAGGAATTACAGGTGGTGCTTCCATAATTTCTTACTCTCTTCGTTTATTTTTATACTTCGTTTTAGCTCTAGACACGGGAATTAAGTAAAAGTAAAAAAGTATGGTAAGTAAAAAATGAGAAAGAAAGAGATAGGAATAGAAATTTATTAAGAAGAAAAAAAATGTATTGATAAAAGAGAAATGCATATTGAAAAGTGAGAATGATATATATTAAAAAAACAAATTTTGAATGCTAGAATGATTTATATTTGTGAACGGAGAGAGCATAGTTTTTAAGTGTTTGCTATAGATTAGAACATAAGCTTATAATCATTCAAAAAAGGAGCCCCATAATCATTAGAAAAGTAATAAATTTGATTTCTTGGCTGTAGTTTATAAAATTATTTGCATTCGTAGAAAAGTAATGGCTGTTTAGGGTGTTTCATATCGGTGCATACATCACGCTGTCTCTCGGATGCTTTTTGAACTACTATTATAAGGGTCCGTTTGGCAACAAGAAACGCTTCGGATTCTCACACGAATTAGTCGAAACACCTCCAAACGCTGCCCGGGTGAAGTGTTTCAATCCAGAATCATTGTGAAACGTTTGGGCCTTTTGCATTGGTGAGGTGAAATCGCAAAATAGGTGTTTCACGGATGAATCACTTCATTTGTTGTCCACTGTACCACTCTAACGAATATTTTTTAAATTTCTTTTGAACCGTTAATCTTCAAAAATTTAAAAAAGTTCTCAAAATTTTTCAAGTTTGTTCCATCAATTTTATCTCGGCGAGTTTTTTCATGTAAATACCCTTACTTTAAATTTGAATCACTAAAAAAATTGTCAAACGGTTTATGAGTGATTCTGTTTCTGACAAAAACATTTAAACTGAAACATTTTTTATTAACTGAAACATTTTTTATTCTCTAGAGAATTAGAACTATAGCAAACGCATAGGAACGGGCAATTACATGTTGCCGCAATTACATGTTGCCCTGTTTTAGGAGTCAATTTTAAAAATAGACCTGTTTTAAGATTTTGCAAAAATAAATATGTTTTTTAATCCAAACCTCTGACTTGTCCCTGCTCTATTATGTCAAAATAACGGTGTTAAATTGCATAAAAAAGACAAAAATACCCTTTGTAATTTTACCTTTATTTTTTTTATAGTTTTTGCATATTTACCCTTGTGTTGACATTGATGCAAAGCAATAATTTAACAACACTTGTAGCTAATTATGGCAGATTTGAGGAAAAATTTCAGCATTACTTAGACATCTGATAAGCAAGAAAGTCCCTGAGCTTGAGCAGTTGATTGCGCACCCCTTTCAAGACCGACACAGCATCTGAATAAAAAATAACCTTATCAAGCATTCCCTTTAAATCATCGATTGCAATCCCAATAGTAAGCTTCTCACTGAGCTCAGCATCATCAATGCTCTTCTCTGCCAACAGTTTTATCCTCGCAATACTTAGCTTACACCGCCAGCGATGCTCTAGCAAGTTGCGTTGCCAGCACCACCAACGCCTCCTCCTACCCCTCACCTGTTTCACCAGCATCCCTCTTCCCCAGCTTCACGGGAGCATTGAGCTCGATCAGCACCCTCGCGTGCAACGCGCGCTCCGCCTCGCGGAAAATCCCGTTCACAGCAGGGACCTTACCGAACGAGGAGGACGAGGCGCCACCAGCACTGCCGACGAGCTTGGAGCCAAAGACGAGCATTTTGATGTCAGCAGCTACGTCCGTCTCGTCCTTAGCGGAGAGGCCATCGCCAGAGGCAGGCACCTCGAACGCGGCGACGGCATCGGCGACGCGGCGCAGCAGTCGATCACGGCGGCGAGCGCGACGACCACGGGCGCGGAAGCCACCGCCACTGCGGCCTCGTGGCGGGACCCCGGGGGCAGCGCGGCCGCGAGGTCGAGCGACTCGGCGAGGCGGCGGTGACGAGCGCGGATGGGGAGTCCGCGGCGGTGAGGAGGAGCCTGTTGAGCAGCACCTGCGCTCGTTCTCGCAACGCGCGCCGCTCGCCGCTCGGCCCCAGAGCCTGCGCCCGCGCTCCGCTCGCGCCCACGGCACACTCGCCCGCTAGGGTACGAATAAAATTGGGGCTATCGGGTTCGAGGGACCAGCTCGGTCTAAATGGTAAGGAAAAAAGTGAGGGTAAACTTGTCTTTTGTCTACTTTTTAAATATTTTTTAAAATCAGTTTAATATTTGAAATTCGTTTGTAAAATAGAGGTAAACGGCAGGTTCAAATTCAAAAAACAGGTTTATTTTTGCAAAATTTTAAAAACAGGTGCATTTTTTTTAAATTACTAGCCTCCTAAAACAGACACAATTACCCCTATAAGAACATAAGCAGCTACACGGCGCTGGGAAAACGAGAAAAAGAGCATAAGTTGGGGCTAGCCCGTGTAAAATGGAAGACCAGCCTTGGTCTATTGGATCATGTAAACCCATAGCCCAATACATCCGCCAGAAAAAGAAAATTGAATAACAAACTCCGGCCCACACTGGAGCATCGCTTTGCCAACATCGTGGCCCAACTACACCATGACGCGGGAGCAACACCAAAATCGGCGCGCAACGTATTATTCGTCCGAAGATCCTGGTAGTAGTAACGTTCAACTGCATTCAAGTACATGGACACAGCAGTAGTACGTCCGTTCAGGACAGAAGCTAACCCCCATGAACTACACTGCGAACCCCCATGTTAGTTTTCAGCGCCATTCAATCCATCAGTTTATTTATCTGTTTCTGTAACCACCGTTACCCCCCTATATAACACTGCATCCGCCACCACAACGTAGTACAACACACGAGCAGCAATGGCGGCAAAGATCGCGACCGGCCTCGTCGCGGCCCAGCTCCTGCTCCTCCTCTGCACCGCCGCCACGGCCACACCACCTCCTCCCGGCTTCGTCAACGGCGCCGCGCCACCATCGACCGACGAAGGCGGCGTCGGACTGCCGAAACTCCCGTTCCCGTTCCCCGGCGCCGGCGGTCTACCCCACCTCCCGTTCCCGTTCCCGTTTCCCGGCGCCGGCGGCCTGCCCCACCTCCCGTTCCCGTTCCCGTTCCCCGGCAGCGGCAACAACGACAACAACCCGGCGGCGGGCGCGGACTGCCTGAACGCCGTGCGCCAGGGGGAGCGCTGCGCCTACGAAGTCCTCCGGTCCCTCACGTCGCCGTCCCCCGGCGCCGACGTCGTCAGCGCCGGCAGGGCCTGCTGCGCCGCGCTCCAGGCCGTCGGCCACCGGTGCTTCCGCGGCGTGCTGCCCGCGTCCCCGTTCAGCGCGCTCCTCAAGCACGCGTGCGACGGCGGCGGCGTCCCCGGCCTCGGACTCCTCGCGCCCGGGCCTCGCGTGTAATCGCCGCACGTCGAGGCACGCAAGCTCTTTGAAGAATAATTGACACGTGCAGTGCAGTGCAGGCGCCGTTTCCTTTGTGCCGATTTGTAGAGGTAGCTTAGCTATAGCTTCGTCGCTGCCTGGAACTGCAGTAGTTGCAGATGAGATGGGTCTCGCTTTGCCTGAGGCGTGTTGTTTATGGAATTGAAATTGTTTCGGACGCGGGCCCGAATTGAAACACGAACATGTCACGGATGGAAATTGTTCTCGGCTAGCGGCCTTCCGGGAAACGGCACAAGACGTGCTGTGGCTGCCGCAGTGCGGCCCAACGCGGAATACCACACCCGATCGATCAGGCCAACCGATAGCCCAATATAGAAACGTAACTCTCGCACCCTCTCATGTGTCATAGTTTCATCTCTACGGGATGGAATTGTTCCACCAGCTATCACTTTCTCTTGAATTAGATCACCACTTTATACACAACCATTCTTCCCCTCTCTATTGTCATTCTCATTGACAAAAGAGAATTCTTCTAGAAAATAATCAAAGTCACATTTCATCGCATAATATGGTTCAAACTCACGAAAAGTCACATCCATACTCACAAACAATCTCCTTCCAACTGAATCCCAACACTTATATCCCTTTTGTGTTAAAGAATAACCCACAAATACACACTTGACTGCTCGAGGATCTAATTTTCTCACGGATGATCGATGATCCCCTCACAAAGCAAACACAACCAAATACCTTGGGTGGAATTTTGAACTCTCGCTACCCCAAGAGAAGCTCAGTAGGTGACTGCATACCAAGTATCCTAGATGGCATTTGGTTGATAAGATAAGCAGCTGTCATCACAGCATCACTCTACAGGTACTTGGGCACATTCATCTGAAACATGAGAGACTTTGCTACCTCCAACAGGTGTCGATTCTTTCTTTCAGCTATACCATTCTGTTGTGGGGTACCAAGACAGGTGATTTGATGAATAATTCCTTGATCTGAGATGTATGACACAAATTCATTATTCACATACTCTGTCCCATTATCAGTACGAATAATCCGAACCTTTGCATTATATTGATTTGTAACTAATTTATGAAAATCTTAGAAGCATTTAAGCACCTCATTCTTTTGCTTGAGCATATAAATCCAGATCATACGGGTGTAGCAATCAATAAATACAAAGCACATGAAACCACTTACAGATGTAACTGGACAGGGACCCCAAACATCAGAATGTATTAGCATAAAAGGTTCACAGCTACGAAGATCAGTACCAACATAAGTGGATCTCCTATGCTTCTCAAGTTCACATGCATCACGCCTACTTCTGTCCACCCCTTAAGACATCAGGATACAACCGACTTAAGCTCTCAAAAGGTATATATCCCAACCGATAATGGAGTAGTAAAACTTCCATCACATCTTCCTCTACAGTCGCTGCCAATGCTGACTCCTCATGGTTTATGAACCACAACCCATTACGCCTGACTCCAGTCCTAATCCTCCTCTCAGTCCCCTTCTCCTGAAAGATACAAGAGTTGTCATCAAATATAACTATGCACTTGAATTGATCAATGATTGAGCTAACAGAGAGAAGATTGACTGGAAATGAAGGAATATGTAAGACAGATGACATACTAAGAGATGATGTACACTCTATGGACCCAACACCATGAATGAGTTGTGAAGTACCATTAGCAATTTGGACAGATTCAATGTGAGTATATGGAGTGTATGTTTTGAAAGAATTGGACATGCCTGTAACATGCTTAGATGCTTCTGAATCTATGACCCAATCTATATGATGCCTATATGAAGATGCAAGTGCCTTCGCCCATGTGGACGTAGTTGGCAAAGTTACCGAAGTGGCTTGTGGACACTGTAGTCATTGGAGTGCTAGTGGAGTTCTCAGAAACTCTATCCTTCTGCCATTGCTCTCACAATTTAACTTGTTCTCCTGTCAAAGTGATAGATAGAGCTTTATCAGTGGTAGCCATATTGGCTCTAGGACCATCACATCCTCTACCTCGGCCTCCTCCACGGCCACGACGACCCCTCTCCATAACCATCGCAGGTAGCGCCACGACCTCCACGGGTCCCACTTTGGCCACCACTGCCCTTTGGATGAGGACAATTATAACTCAAATGTCCTTTCTCCCCGCAATTGTAGCATTCCCTCTCACAACAGTTTTGTAGGTTGACTTCATAGGATTGTTACCTCCCATTACTTGAAGTCTACTTTCCCAATTGACCATGGCTGAAATGGCTTCATTCATAATGGGAAGGCTCTCCTGATGACAAAAGGAAACCCTTCTACTCTCAAACTCAGGGTCTAGATTCTTTAGGAAATGGGTGACTCTTCTATCCTCCGCTCACTTCTAGACAATCTGAGTATCATTTGAAGTCTCCATGTGGAGTGGAGCATAATGATCCAATTCTCCCCACAAGTACTGAAGCTCACTAGCATACTGCTCAACCGGTCTCCCTGCCTGTTTGACTGCATCGGCCTTATTCTGAATTTCCATCATCACATTTCCTCTCCTAGAGTACATGTTACTTAAGGTCTTTCATATTAGTGCAGCAGTACGTATAGTTTCCACCATCTTACTAACCGATGTAGACATAGATGCCAATAACCAAGTCAGTATAGTAGAGTTTGTAGTGTGCAAAACTCTCCACTCCATGCTAGACTTGTCAGCTGCTGGCTCAGTACAATCCTCCTCCAGATAGTGCTCTACCCCCTTTGCATCTAAGAGCACTCGCACTCTCCTAGACTAACTTAAATAATTCGTGCTGCCATCAAGCTTCACATCATTCGGTACGAGCTCTAATTTCAAGTCGGATGGTGCAGCTACAGGCTTAGATCCAATCACGCCCCACTCCAAGAGCTCTTGAATCATACACCTCATCTCACTTCTCATAACCAATGATTCGGTTTCACTTGAACTACTACCTCGCTGCTCAGCCATTGCCTTCATCACAGCTTCTTCCTCCCTTCTTTTTTACTTCCATTTCTTCTGAGCTCATTATTGAGCACAATGAACCAGGCTTCTTCCCACACAATCACGGACAAATTACAAACCAGCAGCAGCAATTCAACAGGCACAACACTTTCTCCTTCTCTTTCTCTTCCTTCCCCCCTTTCTACTGCAGCAGGTCTGTAATCTAGAGAGCAAGAGGAATAGCAGACCTCTTATTCCGTCACACCAGTCTCAGCAGCCACATGAGCTTTCATTTCTTCCTCTTCTTCCTTCACACAAGCGATCGAGCACAGCCAGCCGTGCCTCACTTCCATGCACGTGCAATCAGTAGCACCAGGCAGCACCTCCATCGCCTGCGGACAGCAGCACCACGCAGCACCAGCAGCTCCTCAAGTCCCACTCACAGCAGCAGCACACATCAGCAGCTCACACACAAATCTCCTTCACTGCCCTCAATTGCAGGCAGCAGCATGCAGGAACACCGCCCTCGAGCACGGCCGCCGGCGCTCGCCCCAGCTTCGGCAGCCGGCAACGCCCACAAAG
>BCLH01000708.1:8350-30853 GCA_001602315.1 Zoysia pacifica
TCTCTGATTCCTCAAAGCTTTTCCATAAATTGATTTTAATATATCGGTTTCTTCATGGATAGCTAAGTGCTTGTTTTACTAATGAACAACATGTCAGCTAACACCAAGACAAGCTATCACTAGTAACAAGCTATAAAGAAGAACAAGGAACAGGCAGGAGCAATAGTTTTTTTTTTTTTTTTTTGGGAAAGTTGAATACAGTAAGGGAATCCCCTACTGTTATGAAGTTAGAGCATCTCCAACAGATGCTGTAAAACCGGTGTTGTATATCCAAATTTAGAGATCCTGTAAATCTCAGTTTTAAAGATTCAAGATGTTGCATCGTAGCATATACTGTAAACATGTGCTCTATATTTTTCTCTCTGAACATATTGTATACACTTAATCAGCGTATCCTACACAAGCCACTCAAACTAAGTGTTCGGTGCTTCATCTGCACTAGGTTGAACAACTAGAGAAGAGTGGAATATTTTGAGAAACTAGATTTACAACTTGAGAAGTCAAACTTTGACAGTGACATTAACAATTTTGTGCCTTCAATTGCATCTGATAACTATTCAATTTGGTTCATAGTTGATTAATGAATGTGGATCATATGCGTACCTTTTCTAGCCTATGCAGCAGATACGTTTTGAACTGCCGAACTCCACGCCCACTTGAGTTTGGATCCATAGTGTGAGCCTTCTCAAATGCAGCAAACCGGCCTTGTATGGAAAAAAAGGAAACAACGAACATGTTGAAAACATTCAGGCATCATAATATGGAATTGGAAGCGCAAGATAAAAAATATATATTTTGTAAGTCAATCAAAGAAGCTAAGCAATACTGTACTTGATAAGAAGTTAATAAACAATAATCACAGTTACTGACGATGGAACTAGTGTGCTATGTTCCTTCTCTCTTAAAATAAATAGTGTGCTATGTTCCTTCTTTCTTAAAATAAAATGTAGCACACGATCGGGGGCGCGCGCGCAGAGAGGGAGAGAGAGAAAACATACAGAGATACGCGACACGCGGGTTCTCCTCCTCGATCTCGTTGGCGGCGCGGAGGATGGGTACTATGGGGGCGAGCGACGAGGGCACGAGTTCACTCTCCTCCATCTCCAGGTTGTCCTCCCCGGACAACCCGTCAGGTCGCATTGTGAATGCGCGCGTGGGCGCCCGCGAGAGCATCCGCTGCTGCCGCCCAGAGGGCGACGGCCGCAGCTGCCCCGACGGCGCCCCGCCGCTCGACATTGTTCCCGCCGGCGAAGCCCTTCCGCCTCCTCACACTGCGTGTTCCTGCTGCGTGGCGGCGGCGGAACGGCAGGAGACTGGGTGCCGGTACGGCTGAGTTGGCGATTGGTGGTGGCCGCTGGGGACAGCGCGGGTGAGGGTGGGAAGGGAGTGGGCGGGGGAGGGGGAGAAGAAGGGAGGGGAGCAGAGCAAGGCATCTTCCTTGGGAAGAAGCTCGATCGAGGCGGCAGTGGCGGTGGTGCGGCGCGCGCTTTTTCGCTTTACGGATTTGGCTGCTTTGGCTTTCTTTCTTTTCCGCCCAGACCCAGAGCAGCTAGCGTAGCAGCGACGGGGAAGGACGACCGAGGAAGCAAGGTATTCGTAATGCCGCGAGACATCTGGGATTCGGTCGCGCGCCACCCGGAAAGACCCAAAGACGGGACGAGGAGAACTTACACTGCCTGACGGGTGGGGTTGGGCACGGTGGTGCCTGATGGGTTTTTTTGCTTATTTTGTCATTTTATTTTATTCTTACGAGTAACATTCATTAAACAACACAGTTAAGCTGTAATTCCTTTGTTGTTTAATTGATGTCACCGTTAACTTTAACGTCAACTTTGGCTATTTATCTTATTCAAAATATTTTGATAAATATAATATATTTTATTATAATTTGATTTATCATTAAAGTTATTTGAATCACAACATAAAATTTTACGTATTTAAGCTATTTTTTTAATATCAAAGTTGATGTTCGAAGTTAACGGCGACATCAAATTAAGAACAGAGAGATTACCTTTCACAAAACTGCAAATTTAATATCGCAAAACCATGTACTTCCTCTGTTTTTATTTTATTGTCGCTAGGATATATATCATAGCTCAAAATTGGAATAGCGTCCTTGTCTGAATGACAACAAAACAAAAATGAAGGGTGTACTTTGGAGGAATCATCTATAAAATGGAGGTTTCTATCTACAAAACCACGTGTTGGAAATTTGTTAACGCTATCCTACCCGATGAAAAACAAGGTTTTAGGATGGGCTGGTATATGAAACATGTTATAATCTTTAGTGTTGTTATAATTTTGTCACGAAGTCCTGTTTATTCCAAAAACTGTGAAGTAAACTTTACAAGATCTTGATTTATTAATTATTACCATCTAAAGATTCTTATGCACTTGCTTCAAAGCTCGTACCTTTAGGTTCTACGGAACCACATTTCAAGAGCTGTTTGATTAAAGGCTATGTACACATCTCGTCATTCTAAAAAGTCTAAAAAGGTTTCCATGTTGAATTTATAGGGTTTGTTTGGATGGGGTTTGTAAATGATGAGATATAGAAATCTAAGGTGAGGACCACAATCTCTCAGCTACTCCCTCCGTCCTGATAGAAATTTATTTTTGTGTTTTGTTGACTACAACTTTGATCAATAATTTTTATAAATTAAATTACATTTTAAAACCTAGTATTTGTACTTTTAAATTCATAAAAAAATACTTTTATAGTATATATATTTTAGATTGTCAAAATTAATTAAATTTATTAAAATCATTGATTAAAATCATAATCAATAAAAATTAGAAATAAACTTTTATTAGAACGGAGGTAGTAGGTTTTATGGAATTTGCTCATCTTTTTTACTGCCCGTTGTTCTCTTCTACTGCACTTGCATCCCTCACTTTTTCACTCGCTCTCGTACTTCATGTCGGCGCCGTGTACGTACGGAAAGCTTGAAGCAGGAGGATTAGCATTTAGCAGCCTGCATGCTGAAGTGATCCTAAAGGTTCTGGCGGACCGTCCAGGCAACCTAGCTGCAGTCTTTGTTTCTTCTTTCCCAAGGATGCGGGGTGCTTGCCACACTACTGCACCTTTTTTTTTAAGCCACACTACTGCACTTTCGCCTTTATTAAGACCACCATTCACAAGTAACTTTTGACGAATGCAACTGATATCCATCGTGGTCGCCACAAGTGCCAGTGTCACTAAACATGCACTAAACCCTGTGCGTGCTGGACCAGTTCCGTCAGGGATTTACACAGGTCTCCAATGTAACCGAGAGTACCAAGCCTTGGTGCTCTTTAAGAAGAATCTGTGTTGCGTGTGCCCACAGAGAACGGACATTGGTTGCTTCATGATCCAGAAGGAAAACATCCGTTATGTCGTTGGCGGATCAGGATGGGGCGGGTGGATCTACATCCATGCACATAGCTTGAGTAGCTTGGTTAAGAGCATAGTAATCAGAATCTAAATATCCTTTAATTAGCTGCAATGGTATGGTCCATATTATTACTGGAGCTTAATTTGAATTTAATACTAATATTCCTTTTTCAGGAATTTGTATTTGATATATATTTGGAATCACAAAGTAGCAGAAGGGAAAGATCAACGACCAAACCTAAGATTTGCTCAGTAGAGCAGGGAAAGTACGGGCACCAGGGGACACGATTCACAGTGGTGAATCTTCGATGCCAATGGCACATCCCGCATATTATTTCGTGTGTCGCACTGGCAACCATGGCAAAAAGGAATAGCAGATTGGAACGCGACAAAAGCCATGGCACAGTATCAAATCAATACTCAACACAAGCATAGCAATGCCCATAGGGACCAACATACAAATTTGAATGATAAGCATTCCAATCCCGGTGACATAACCTGGACCTTGACAATCCACGTCAACACCGAGCAACCACAACCACGGCTATCTGCCACGGCGACCACGTTTCAATCCGCTACCAAGTGATACAATTCCCTAGCTCTCCCAATAACAAGTCCCAGCTGCTCAGATGAGAAAAACACTCCAAACGTGATAAAAATCGGATACCAGCAGACCATAGTACCCAAATAACTACGGAAACATGCCAAAAACGTGAGTCATCACATCCTATCCTCTCTTTGGCGTGGAGCACAGGTTATGATATCGTCCACCCTGAGAATCATTTCCGCGGCCTCTGTGGCGGAGAGGAGGATGGCTTGCTTCACCTTGAACGACTCTGATATGCCCCGCTTTTGCATGTCCCCAACCTGTAGATCACATGATATGACAAGTTCAGAGACTGCATCTATCAAATAGGACAACACTTTTGATGTGTCTGTGAACTTACGCTGCCACTAATGACATCTATTCCAGCAGCGCTGTTCTCCTTGTGGTGCTCAGCTCGGAGCTGGGAGATCAGCTCAGCACTATCCAGGCCGGCATTGTCAGCAATGATTGTAGGAATGGCTTGCAAAGCACGTGAAAAAGCATCAATAGCATGGGATCTCTTCCCAGGGGTCTTCCTTGCGAGCTCATCGACTTCTTTAGCCATCACCATCTCGGGCCATCCACCCCCAAACACAACACGGGCATCATTTACTGTCTGGGACAGCACACATAAGGCATCATGCAAAGACCTCTCCGCTTCATCAAGTACATGCTCACTGCAGATGATAAAAGCATATATATTCAATTCAATGTATAGCAAGTCGAACTGCAAAAAATTTAAGCAATCAGACATGCTCAGAAGCTACCGAAATAAAAATATACCTTGCTCCCCTTAAGACAATTGTGCAAGCCTGTCCCATCTCAACACCAGAGAAGTGAATCAGCTTGTCCTCTCCAATCATAATCTCTTCAATGACATTGCAGTGACCAAGCTTAACAGACTCTGGATTATCAAAAGTAGATGCAATCTCACCACCAGTTACAAGAGCTAGCCGTTCAATGCCCTCGAAGTCAGCATGCTCAATTGCGAGGATGCCAGCATCAGCAAAAAGTTCCTCTGGGAAATTATAGATTAGCTGTCTGTTCACAAAACAGTTGATTCCATGACCAATGATCTTTTGAACTTTCTCCCTCATTTTCTGTTTTTCAGCAGCTTCGATTTCTGCAACTTTAGCCATGGAGTCTACTCGGACACGTGCCCCATAGATCTTAACTTTATCCGTGTCCATAGCAGTGTTTGCGACTAAAATTTTGGCATTCTCGATTCGCTTTGGCTGTCCAATGCCAATTTTCTTGTCAAGAATGAACCTAGAAAACGGCAGTCAAACAATGAGAATGGAATAGAGTATATAAATCATGGCGGTGTCTGCTCAGGAGTGGGAGACAGTAGTGTTTGCAAGCATACTCAGCGTTCACAAAGCAGCGTGCAGTGTTAAGAATTAGCCAGAGTAAAAGCTAACAAATCAAAATCATCGTATGCTGAGACAAGCATTATGAACAGTATTTCCAACCATTTTAACAAGCATACCCTTCATCCAGAAAGGAATCTTTTAGAGATCCACCAGGTTTCTTCAGAATTTGAATCGCTTCCAAATTGGTGCTTCCCTGCCACCATCATCATCCATATAAATCAGCTTTATAACATCATTATGAAAAAACATTATCGATGAACCAAACTTGAGGCACCAATCTATAGATAGCAGAAGCTTGATAAGAATTTGGGTACCTTAAGCCTTAGAACAGCATCAACTGCAAGTTCTGCAAAGTACTCCTTATCCTGGGAAAGAATTTTTGAACTAAGGGTAGTCATAGCGATATTCATGAGATCTGATCTGAATTTTTCTGCAACAGCAAAGAAAATTATTGTCAGATCATTAAGACACCATATTTTTCAGACAACAGAGAATTCAAGAGGGTCTGAAGAATCTTTGCATGCAGTTGCAATCACCAACATTATCATATTTCAATGATGTCACATTCTATGTGCTATTTCTAAAATTATACATAAACCTGGAAGTGAATCCATGAGAAGAGAAGGTATCTCCATGTTAAAAAAAAGAAGATAATTTGATCTTACGATCCGCAGGACAAGTTGAGGGATATGTTCCACTATCTTAGCTAGTAAGCAAGAAAATAGATTTGGAGACTTGGAGTGAGAAACTTCACCTGTATTTTCTTTGTTGTCCATTGTCCTTTGTAACAATGCATTTCTAGCACACTCGGCAGCCATTCTGTAACCTATCAATAGGGAAGTTAAAAAATCAGAAATGTGTAACCTCAATAGTAAAAAATACCGATACCATTGCAGATAGTGAGGAAAGTGGTCTTCAATATAAGACAGTCAACCAAATGAGACTAGATATGAAAACAAATAACATATACCAAACCAATACTCTCGCTATCCAGCTTCCAGTGTCAGGGCTGGCATAACAATGAACTGTGTTTATACATACTGATCACTTGGAAAACATTTATACCAATGAAACTTACCTGCAATAATAGTCATAGGATGAATTTTCATGTTAACCAACTTCTCAGCCTCCCTCAAAAGCTCTCCAGCCAAAACAACGACAGAAGTTGTACCATCACCAACCTCATCATCTTGAACTTTTGATATGTCTAATAGTCATTAAGGACTAATAATTCTTTGCATCAGAAAAAAAAAGATAAACAACATATAGATCAAATAAGGTGAGGAGAAAATAGAGATCAACAGAAACAATAGCTCTTCAACTGCGATTTTCTGACAATGATTCAGTAGCAAGTACTCCCTCCGTCCCCAATTACTTGTCATCCTAGAGTTCACAAGTTTTCCCTTTTTACTTGTCATTTTCACTTCCCAATACACATTTCTCTATTCCCAATACATCCCTATCTCTATCTCTCTCCTCCTCGTTTTCAGCGCATCTCACCTTTTTCACCATCCTTAATCTCCATGTCCACACCTAAAACGACAACTAAATAGGGACGGAGGGAGTAGCACCTTTGCATGGCTATTATCAGTATATTCAATCAGAAGGATACCAACAAGGACCTTTGCAGCAGGATTGTCAATGTGAAGGGACTTTAAAATGGTTGCCCCATCATTTGTAACAGTAACATTTCGGCCTCTGCCTGTGGACTGAAGAATCTTGTCCTGAACATAGTTAAGGCGGGAAAAAAAAAGAGAACAAGTAACTACCATCTCTTCAGCCATAGGTGAAAGTTTTTTCTCCACAGATATTAATATTCAGAAACATACCATTCCTTTTGGTCCTAATGTTGTCTTGACCAAGTCTACAATCGCCATGGCACCGATAAAAGCCGCCTGCAAGTAGATCACATTAAATAAAGCAAATATATATATAAGAACTGTAAAATGTAAAATGTCAAAAATACAAAATGACAATCATTATCAACCAATCCAGGAATTTGATAATTTTGCCAGTGTTGCCCAATTAGTAATATCCAGCCATTAGGATTAGTGGGTCTTTTATTGCCCAATACTCACAAACAAAACATATATTAATCGGCAAATACCATATCTATATTCAACATCAAGTAATCAAGTAAGTAACTGGTGTACGAAGCTGCACGCCTAAGTCCCTCATTCCATATGGAAATGGCCTCATCAACCTGCTCAATTTGTCTAGAACCAAATAGTAGCACCTTTTGAAGCTTTGCTCAAGAATCTGAATTTACGAGAAATCATGATATTTTTATTTAGATTAACGTTTGCATATGCATCAGATAACGGATAAGACAAGTGGCATCCAGTGAATAAGCATCACCAAAAGAGTTTCTTCTACACATTTCCGAGTACAGTGCAGGTAAATAAAAGATAGCATAAAGAGTGGACATGTATCAGTGGATCAGAAAATTAACGGGACCAATAAATGTCAGACACAAGCTGGCAGCTTCCTAGCATGAACCAAAAGGTGGGGAGAGTTCGGTGACACAAACAAGGCATCTAACAAGCTGCAGCAAGCATCAGATCCTAATAAGAGCCTTAGAGCCGAAGCTACGAGCAGCAACCAGACACCCAGGTTTATGATTCCGCATTCCTCCACAAACTACCTATCACGGAGGTCCGGGGGGGCGGGGGGGGGGGGGGCAACGAAAACCGAGCCCGGACACAGAAACTGCGCGGACCAGTGAGAGAGAGAGAGAGAGAGTGTCGAGGCCTCACCATCCGAGCGCGCTCGCCCTTCTCCTCGACGGCATCATCCTTGAGCAGCCGATCCATCTGCACCAAGAAGAAGGGAGGGAGGGAGAAAACATCAAGTGAGCCCAGGGCGCAAGCATCCAAGCGAAACAAAAACGGCTGTTGCAGGAGGAGGTCGAGTAGTAGAAAAGATGAAGGCGTTTACCCTGACGAGTTAGAGGCTGGACGACCAGATTCCGGAGCAACTGCAGGTCTGTAGCTCCGGCGGCGGTGTTGGCGGCGTAATGAGAGTAGATCAGGGTTTCGTTCCCTCGCTCCGACCGCTTCGGAATGTTTTGGAAGGAAGACAACGGAGGCGAACTGACCGGCTAGAGGCCTGACAGCCCACACAGAGTGTCAAATGGCACATAAATGGTCCATGGTGTGGAAAAGGCTCGGCCCAAGACACAGGGGTTAGTTTTGTTTTCTTTTTACTCCCATTGTTCTTAATTATTTCTATAAAATATTTTTATAATTTTTAATAGAGATGAATTAAGAATACAAGCACACAGAAAAATACATCTAAAGTTTTCCCATTTTAAAAATCTAATAAATCAAATTTCTCCATAAACATTATTACAAATTTAATAGACGATTTCTTCTAGATCTCCTGGATCTTGAGCTTAAAAAGATCAATGTTAGGGCCTCTTTAGTAGAGCTCTCAGTTCTTGTCTGGATTCACTTCTAATTCTTCTTCTGTGTGAAGTGATTCTGTGACTAAAAATGATTTTTTTTGATTTTCTAAGACAAACTCTTAGAATCAGGATTGAGAATCACTTCACAGAATCAGGAGAAGCAGCTCTTAGCCTTTTAGTTCATTTCAGATAATCACTTCACAAAATCAACAAAAAATCACTTCTCCTGAAAAACAGCATTTGGCAGAGCTGCCCTGATTCTACCTAAGAATCAGAAGCTGAGAGCTCTGCAAAAGGGGCCTTTAGTTAACAAAATATAACTATCCAGAATAAATATATGAGATAAAAATAAGTTATTGAAGAATAAAACAATTTCATTTTAGATCGTCCAACAAATCGCTTCCCACCGCTGTCATTCATTCGCTAATTTATGGTAAAGAATGAGAAACTTCAAATTTTAATATTAATATATTTTTTAAGTTAATATCCTCAGCTCATACGTTAGAACAGGCATTGGGATTATAACTAAAAACGGAAGGATTTGTTTTTTTTGCGCCTCTTTATTTTGGTATTGAATCAGGGTAATCAAGATTTCTGTATGTATTAAAAAATTTAAAATACAATTTAAACAGTTAGGAAAATCACTCACCCCATATGTGAAACAATCAAAATAATACACTCGAAATGTACTAAACTTATGCGAGTTAGTATCCTGTAATGCGTATAGCAGTTTCTCGCACGCAAAGCCCACACGGGAACTATGGAGTTTATTTGAGCCGTTCAGAGTGTCTCTAGCATCATGTTAAACCCAACAAAAATTTTGCTTTACGTCTCTTTCTCTTTCAAAAATACATATTTCTGGGTCCTTTTATTAGGGAATCTCAAATAGTTTCCTCTTCAGATTCTATATATAGACCTACCAGAGAGTCCCAAAAAGTATTCTACATCCTGACTCTGAGAAGCACTTATGCTTTTTTTATTTGAACCAGAGAGTCCAAAAAAGAGAGCAAGAAGGAAGCTACTAGTGAGAGTGACGACGAATAACACAAGCCCAAGAGAAATTTCAAGAAGAAGTTTTTTTTTTAAAAAAAAGAGCAAGAGCAAAGAGAAGTGAAAATCTCTGCACAAAGTCTAAATTGTTGGTGAGTGCTCACCGATGATGATACGGACTCTTCTTCCTCAAGAGAAGATGAAGAGCTTACAAGTATTGTTATCACGAGCTTCACCAATGAGCTACCACCACCACCTCTATGTTGATGGCCTGAAGTTGTGAGGGCTATATAGATGAATATGATGATCTTGAGATTGAGAGGACTGATGATGATGATACGTCAAGATATAATGATCTAGTCCTCGTTCCTGAGAAGGCCAACAAGACCATCATAAAAAAAACAAAAGGATTGACATGGTGACCAAGGAGAACAAAGTAGCGATATTACGAGTTCGGGAGCTTGAGAGTGAGCTCAATGCTCTAAAGCACTCTCATGTTGTTGTACGTAAGTTTTATGAGTCTCTAAGGAAAAGCATGTAGAGGCTTATGAGTCTCTAAGGAGTCATCCATGAGGCTCTTGATCTTAACTCTCTCTTAAACTCTCTTAAATATTTAAATAAAGATTTTACTTCTTGCAATTTAACGCTCTCTGAGGAGAGTATTACTCTTGAGCCATCTATTTTGAAAAAAATACATGAAGTTCAAAGAGGAGTGAGAGATCGTGATGGATACTTTTGAGTGGCTTATTAGAGGAAGACAATTTCAAAATAAAACCTAAGCCGAAACCTTGTCAACATCTACAACCACAAGGGTCTAGGATCATATCCTTTCTCTATTAACATCATTGACAACGAAGATAAGATCCCCACTTGGATAGTCCTGCTTATGACGGATGGCTACTATTATGAAAAGTTTTGTCATGATGGACACCGCTCTAAAGATTGTCTCAAGGTGAGAGAGTCTAAGATTATGTCTAACGTTAACCTTTTCCAAGAAGATATGCACTACAAACTTTTTAGGGCCAAAGATGGAAAGATGAAAGCCAAACCATTAGGACCGCAAAATGACAAGCAAACAATCTAAAAGTTATGGGTTCCCAAAGTGATCGTGGTCCGAGAGAGGAAGCCTAAAGTCTCTTGGGTTGCTAAGAAGAAATGAAAGAACCAAAGTGGTGGACCGTGAAGAAAATTGAAGATTTTAAAAGTCCACCAGATATAATTGAGCTTTAACATCAATCTACTTTTAAAGGAGATTTTCTCTTATACATAGTAGTGCAGGTTTCTTTTCTTGTCTTACATGGTAGTTAGGACTCTTTCGAGGATTAGATGTTTGCACTATCATGCATCATGTGTAAAAAGATAAAAGAAAAGAACAAAAAAATTAGTCAACACCTAAGCATCTTCAGATATTTATAAGAATAGGGGAAGAGTTTGAAAATATGGTTTGGCTATCTCAAGGCAAAGCGGTAGGCTTATAGTGAATAAGCTTGGGATAGGTCAAACTTAGCGTTGGATAGGTTTCTTTTATGCAATGTCATTAATTTGCTTGCATCTACATGGCATGTTTTAAATTTCTTGCATTTAGCTAGCTTGTCTTACATGCATTTCATATAGGAACAACGAAGGAGGCATTATTTTTGAAGAAAGTAACTACATTGCTTATATGGATTTACAACTTCTCAAAGGATAACTAAAGCAATTGTGAGCTTTATGCCCATTTAACCCTGTGTCTAATGGTCTCTAACACTTCCACTTACGCGGACCGTGAACATGGGTTCATGTATTTTCTTTTTGGTTACTTCTCGCTTTGGTTTTATTGCTCGATCTTATTGTGATTTATGAAAACTATAAACCCTTTGAGGGTTATCTATATGCAAAGGCATGTTTGAGAGTTCTCTTTTTAGAAAAGTTTGATGTTTATTTGGTTTTTTCGTGAGGACATTTGAAGTCTAGAAAGAATTTCTTTGATTCTGTGATTCCTTGAGGTCACCAAATATTCCGGCACCTTCACTGGACAGTCCGGTGACTATATCTTTGTGATTAGTCAACTCAACAGAATCGGACAGACATCAGACATTCTGGCAGATTCACTGGACAGTTCGGTGACTAGAAGATGAAGCAGTTGCTTCTCTAGAATTGAAATTCTATAGACACCAAACATTCTGGACTTTTACAGTCACTGGACAATCTCTGTGGATAGGACAGTCCAGTGACCCCTTCGTTCGGTGAATCTCGGCCATCCGCTTAAACCCCAATCAATCTCGACCGTTGATTATGTTCTAACCTAACCGCACGTGGGTATTCTCTCTCATTCTCACTCGCGCATGTAGGTTGCTCTTGTTGTGGATTAAGTCTCATAGTTTAAGTTTGTAGCAAATTTAGTTCTATAAATCCACCGATTCAAGCCTCTTCTCGGTGTCTTTGATTCTTACACATATAGAAAAATATATTTAAAGCTGTCTTTTTCTTTTATAAATTTAATGGATAAAATTTCTCTATAAATATTCTTACAAATCTAAGGGACGAACTCTTTCACATCTCCTGGATCTTAAGCCTACAAGGATCAATGTTAGTTAACAAAATACAACTATCTAGGATAAATATATGAGATCCAAAGAAAGTTGTTGAAAAACAAAACAAATTCATTTCGGATCGTCCGATTGATCGCTTCCCACCACTGTCATTCATCCGCTAATTTACGGTGAAGAATAAAAAACTTCAAATTTTAATATTAATATATTTTTTTAAGTTAATATCCTTAGCCCATAGCGTTAGAACAGGCATTGGGACTATAACTAAAAATGGAAGAAGGAATTTTATTTTTTGATGCCTTTTTATTTTGGTATTGAATCAGGGTAATCAAGATTTCTATATGCATTACAAATTTTAAAGTACAATTTAAACAGTTAGGAAAATCACTCACCCATATGTGAAACAATCAAAATAATACACTCAAAATATACTAAACTTTTTGTTTCTAACATACTATTTTAAAATATTTTTAGAATATAGAATATGCTAATTAGTATCCTGTGATACGGTAATGCATATAGCAGTTTCTCGCACGCAAGGCTCACACGGGAACTATGGAGTTTGTTTGAGCTGTTCAGAGTGTCTCTAGCATCATGTTAAACCCAATGAAAATTTTGCTTTACGTCTCTCTCTCTCTCTCTCTCTCTCTCTCTCTCACAAAAATACACATTTCTGGGTCCTTTTATTAGGGAATCTCAAATAGTTTCCGCTTCAGATTCTATATATAGACGTACCAGAGAGTCCCAAAAAGTATTCTACATCCTGACCCTGAGAAGCACTTATTTTTATACGAAAAGAAAAAAATAGCTTCTCCACTCGTTTTTTTTTTGTATTTGGACCACAAGAGAAGTTGTTTCTTAAATATTTTTTTAGAGAATATGTTTTCTAGAAAAAAAAGGTCATTTTTTAAGAAGCAAAAGCAGAAGTAGATACTACATTAAAGCTCTACCAAATAGGACCTTTAAATCCATATGCTTATTGAAAAGTTTCTCAGATTGAGGTAAGATATGTCAGTTTGCCTAAAGAACTTACGCAAAGTTAAAGCCTGAAGGGGCTGGGTTCTCAGATATTCTTAGGCTTCATTCGTTTATTCCTCTAACCACGTGGATTAGAGAGGGATTAAATTCATTACTCTCTACGTAAGGATTTAATTCCTCTCATTCCCCTTCAATCCTTCTCAATTCCAAGGTAACTGAAAGAAGCCTTAATCATAGAGCAATCCTCGAAACAGCACTCCGCAATCATGTAATACTATCAAAAACGAAGTTGTCACAGTAAATTGTGGGCAATTTCGATACAAGCTGAGGGTTCTTGAACTAAAGCCAGCATCAAGTGCTTCTGTCCTGAGACAGATGTTGAAGTTAACATTGAGGAATCAGATTCAGTTTTGGACAATGAAGAGGATCACCATGTGCTTGTACCTCTGGCGATCAGAAGGTTTGGATCCAGTGCTGTGGAAGAAGGGAAGTTCAGGTACCACAAATTTTCTGTTGAAGATAAGTGTGAGTCAAAAAGTAGCTTCTAGGCATGCTAAGATTGAGGGTAAGATAGAGAAAATGTTGCCTGCACGCATGATGGGTGTGGAATTGTTCTTAGAAATGAAGAAGCAGCAGGCCATGTGCACTGCAACTAATGTGGGTGAGCTTTCCAGCAGAGAGAAATGGAGAGGCATATGAAAGTTTTCCATGTGCCAATTCAGTGCCCTTGTGGGCTAGTTCTAGAAAAGTAAGACATGGTATGTTTTGTCTTCTCTCTTCATCATAGAGGGTTGCTAAGGTAGATCAACCCATGTTCTTTTATCTCATAGATCAACCCATGTTCTTTTATCTCATAGAAGATAAACCACCAAGTGAATCTGGACCGTTGAATTTTAGAAGAAAAAATATGAAATATAAAATCCATCTCACTAGACATGAAACCGTGACTGCAGGCCACTTTCGATTTCTTTCCTCTGCCGGCGAGGGTGTCCCGATTGTTACCGACTGGTTTTTTTTGGTTTTGATTTTTTGAATTTTGAAGCAAAATCAGTTTGTTTGACTGGTTTTCTACCAGTTTCACTAGTTTTCTGTGGTTTTCAGGTTTTCAATTTTTTTATTTATTTCAAATTTTAAATTTTTTTAATCTTCTACCCCATAAAAACGTGACCATGTGGGCTTCAAAAAAAAATGTGACCACTGGCTATAACTTTTCATACCCGTCAATGATGTTTATTTTCAAAATCAAAGTATCTAATTTCTAAAATTGTCCCCTGCATCTCTTTCCATAACTCATTGATTTCTTTCAAATTTAAATATTATAGTAATTAATAATTATGATAAGAGCTTTTACCACATAAGAGGTAAAAGCACTATTTACTCATCGAGATCCATGCAAATGGATTGCTCACATTCAATTTGGTCTACCGTGGAATCTGCATATTATTATTTTAGCATCATACTGCTATCTTACTTTCTATAGCATTTCCATTACTAGTCTGATTGTTCTTTTATTTCAGGTTCAACACCAATCCACTAGCTGCCATTTGCACTTGATTGTGTGCCAATTCTGTGGTGATACGGTCCATGCATGCTGGTGGACAACCAGCATTGTTCAAGATCATCTTCGAAATATGTGTATGTGGATCAAGGACCGCACCTTGTGATTCCTTTGGACGGTCGGTCATGCTGAAGGAGATGGACACATGTAATTGCTGTACATCAGTTCAGATGAGAGAAAGCTTCTCTGATCTGCCACAGCTGTGATTATACATTTCTTTGGCCATCAGCACCACAGTGAAAATATTTTCTTCTCTGACCAAATTTGAATTCATATGTTCAATCAATCACAGGCCGGGATAGCGCTTGCATCACCATCTTAGCTCTGTGCAGCAACGATACGTGATACAAGTGTATACAACAAGAACAGAGTCAAGAACCGTGGCTCCCCGAACGAATCACCAGGAAGCCGCAGCGGAGACGGCAGTCCCACGATCAGCTCGAGAAGTAGGTGACCAACAGCGCCGCGACCATGAGCAGGTACGCGATCGCCTGATCGATCACCTGCGCGTCGACCGCCCGGGCCGCCGCCGCCGCCGGTGGCCTGGTGTCCTGAGCCATGGACAGCCGCATGAGCCCGGAGAAGAAGGCCGTGAACAGCAACGCGTACACATTCACCGCCGCCATCTTTGGTACTGCCTGCTACACGAGGATGCAAGGTAATCGAAGCTGCTGAAATCTAAATGTTTTAGCCTGGAACTGGATGTGTGTGGTAGTGCGATGCAAAGGGATTGGCAGGGTGGTATATATATGTAGTGTCAGCAGTTTGAACTCGGGACGAGCAGTCATCAATCTGCCCGTCCAGATGGGCAGTATTGACTGCAGGTCGATGCCGGCGCGTGCTCTGAGTTTGTAAGGATGTAAACTGTGCACCATTTGGCACGGAGTTTGAACGTGACGCATGAAATCGGATGGCATTATTCTGGTGCTGGAGACCGGCAACCCGGCGCTGACCGGATCGAAAGACGCGATGCAGTTTCCGTTGGGCTGTGGCCTATTGTCTTGTGCGCGCATCAAACGCCAGGCATAGCACGACAGCAAGGCAAGCGCGCACTTTTGGCTTTTTTTTAAAACACTTTTGGCTACTTTTCAAAAAATAAAACACGGTTTGATGACTTCTCTCGAGCCCCTTTGGCGTAACTCCGCGAGCTGATTGCTCGAACAGAGTTAAAAGAAGATACGCTAAATGCTGTTTTTAGAAGAAGCTAATTTTGTAAAGTGATTCTTTAAGAGTTTGAGAGATGAAAAAATACGCATTCTAGATTCTGTAAAATAATTCTATGTCTTAATTTAAAATTTTATCATAAATAATCAAAGAGAATTATATCATAGAATCACTTTGTTTGTCATTAAGAGGCAAAATTTCTACTGTAGTTCTTCGGGGAATTTGTTGACACTATTTGTGTGTAACTTTGTCTGCTACACATCGTCCAAATTGATTTTACCTAAAGGATATCATAAATTGTTGTATTTATCTATAAGACACTTACACATGATTAAAAAAAAATATTTAACTGGAGAGGAGAGAGAATAGTGTGAAATGACCGATATGCCCTCTCTCTTCTACAATTTTCTCACTAGCCTCCTCCTGACGCAGGCAGTGCACGCACCACCAGAGGCGCACCCTGGTCGGTATAGGTGACCAACGGACTGAGCTGGGCCATCACAGCATGGGCTGACGCCGGTTACGAGGTGGGCTGGCACGGCTCAGATAGTTGTTGGGTCGTGTCGTGTCGGCCCACAGGTCGGTTTCTCATGCTTAGACATGACCTAACTGTTTTTACAAAGGAGAGAACAGCTCGAAGCGGAAAGAAAAAAATTATATTTTTTGAGAAATTATTGAAAACTAATTATATAATATTTAAAATCTTAAACTTTAAATATAAATAGATCAAATTACATGTATTTTATCATTATTTATCAAATAAAAAGTTGGCGTGCTAGTCCTAGTGGGCTAAACGAGCCTGATACCGTGCCTAGTCGGGTTGACTTTGGATTGGTCCAATAAACCTGCGCTTAGGCTCAAACACAACCCATGTTGTACTTTGTGCAAGCACGACCCATCTGCCATCGTGCTGACCATGCTCAAACTAGCTCAAAATAGTCAGGCCTCATGCTGACCATTTCGCCAGGTATACTGGTCAGATGTGAGGTTGGCCGTGTGAGTGCCGTGCAGAGAAGGCGGGAAGAAGGTAACGGTGGGCACACTAATCATTTAGCACGGTCCTCTCTCCTCTCTAGCTAAAAACTTTTTGAATCGCATGGTGTTCCATAGGCATTTACCATTTGTGATGTCACCGAGATAAAATCAATTCGGACAGTTTGTTCCAGACATAGCGACACACGAAAAGTGTCTTGCGGACAAATTTCCTTGGTTCATTTTATCCTCATAACCTGTTTTAAAAGATGATTCATATCAAATTCTCATTTTGATACCGAGAAGACCTTCAAATTGCTGTACATATTATGGAGACAGAGACGGTGCTTACAATACGAAACCTCTCGACTAATCACGATACATATAGATGAACAGACATGAAACAATTTTTGAGAACAAACACTTGGTCCAAAGAACCACGGAGTCGGAATGAAAGGAAGAACAATATCTTTTAATTCTAATATATCTTGGTGATTCCTCCGGAAACAGATGATATTGATCGAGTATAACGTCTTTTCTCAAATAATAAATAATGGACAGAACTCTTGGCATCATCCTTTTCAGTAAAGAAAAAGAAAAAAAAATCTAGGCCCTAAAAATCTGTAAGCTAGGAGTTTCATTTCTTTTCAATGCACTCGATCATGATATCAGTGCACAAAATAGGTGACGAACAGTGCCGCGAACATGAGCAGGTACGTGATCCCCTGATCTATGGCCTTAGCATCGATCACACAAGCCATCGGTGATGGCTTCTCCTGCGCCATTGACATCTGCATGAATCCAGAGAAGAACGCGATGAGCAGTAGGATGTACACCTTCACGGCCGCCATGATCGCTATACTAGCTGTAGTTGTCGGAGTTGAAAGATAAATTGTGAGCGATCTTGGAACACAAGAGCTGATGCTCTGAACGCGTTGCTAGGCCTTTTCGTGCTTTCGTCTTGGTGCTTGAGTCATTTTTTATTTGTTTTACACGATTGATCTTTTTTTTAGAAAACAATTAGCAACATATAGAAAAATTCAGTAATAATAAAATATATTTTTAATGTAATCTATGTAAAAATTTGAATGTTTTGACAATATTTCGAATATACTTTAGGTTTTTTTTAAAATTTCAATAGCAAGGGTAGTTCTGTCCTTTTCCCATAGTCTTCATTATCTATTGATTTTTCTTATTTTTTTAAATCATTAAAAAAATTTGCTGCTAACGATGTTAGAAAACAAAGTCAAACGGCAGCTTCACTATTGAAAAATCAAGCGCAAACTCTAAAATCTAAGGCCAAACATATAGTTAGTTTGTTAACTTTGGATCACTGATTCAATTGTCCCTTATGGAAATATGAGTATATGGATTGATACTCTGGTTGGATATGTTGTCCCTTCGATTGCTTTCGCAGGGGCTATTGCACAACCTATGGCTGACGAGTGTTGAATCCAAGAATGCTATTCAACTTATCGATGGTGAAGGAGCTTGATGGTGATTTTTGCTTCGTTTGTTAATATCGAAGTATGTTGCCTACTGTTTTCCCCACAGCTTGAGTACTGGGTTGTGTAGCAATTCCATGTAAGGGCTTGTTCGGTTGCTAGGTAGGAGTATTTCAACTTAAGTAAACAATTTAATTTTTATTTATGAAAAATTTTATTAAAGTGAGAATAAAATCTGGTCTATTTTTATATTCTTCCTTACATGATCCGAAATGAAAACACCTCCTACCATCCTACCATGTGGAATGAAACCCGGTTTTTATTCCCATCTTTGTAGAATTTTCTATGAACAATAATTAAGTTATTAATCTAGAATGACTTATTCCATACCGGAAATCAATCCTACTGGGAATGATTACTAGCCTAGTAACCGAACAAGCCCTAACTTGGCGTCAAACCCTGTGGTCCTGAATTACAGCTTGACTATATAGTATGGTTTATGAAACCGAAGAACATCGTTCTGTTTTGACGGTTTATGTTGAAAGCCATCCGGTCTAGTTTCACCTATCGGCTGCGTTTCGGTTTAAAAAAACTTAAAAATTTGAAAAAAATCAGAAATCCAAAAACCAATAAAATAGGTTGATATATCGGTAAAACCGAGGGATAAGCCGGGTAAACTTTGTTATGCAGTTCTACAATAAACTAGGAATGTTCATTTGTCGCACAAGGTTGATTTCAATTATGGTTCAAGAAAAATTTCGTATGAAATTTATGTGCCATGTAAATCTGTATAATATGCTTTTCCTTTTTTACAGGGCCACAATAGACACAATAGTTCATCATGAATATTTTTAGGTTTCTTCCTTTCAATATTATACATATAAGAATAAAATAGTTTCCCCAATTTTTGTGTGTGCATCTCGTTTTATTTACAATCGCCCAAGTTTGAGGTATCGGAACAGCAATTGTGAAACATATACTCCCTCCGTTTTTAAATTGATGTCGTCGTTGACTTCACACATCAATTTTGATCTTTCGTCTTATTAAAAAAATTTAATAAATATTATATATTTTATTATGATTTGATTAATTATTAGAGTTATTTGAATCACAACTCATAAATTTATATATTTGGATTAATTTTTTGAATAAGAAAAATGATCAAACTTTATTAAAAACGGAGGGAGTATAACTGAAACATTTTCTGAGAGAATTTAAAACCTGTAAAATTAACAGCACATAGGCATCACACATGTATGGACGCACGACATTTAAAAATGAAAAACAAACTGATCAGAAAGAACTGAACTGGCGGCCTATCTAACCAAGAGGTTGTCCGTCTTTAGACCTCTCACATCGCTCATGTCCCCCAAGGAAGAAGCACCAGATCAGTGCGAGAAGTAGGTGACGAACAACGCCGCAAACATGAGCAAGTACGCGATCGCCTGGTCTATTGCCTTCGCGTCAAGAACCCACCGTGCCGCCGCCGCTACCGGCTTGTCCTGCGCCATGGACAGTTGCAAGAGTCCGGAGAAGAAGAACGCAGTGAACAGCAGCGCGTAAACCTTCAGGCCGGCCATCTATGCTCGAGTTGTTGAGGCTGACCAAGAACCGAGAAACCTTTACGCCTCTTAGAATCTGGTGCTACTAGGCTGTTTGATTTTTTGGCGAGATGCGTAGGAGCTGGTAGGTGCATGCGTATTTATATATAGTGGTAGAAGAGGCAAGGCCCGATGAGTGACGAACTGCCAGTATGCTTTGTTTGATCAGGTCCCAGGAAAATTTGAGCTTTGAAGAGGCGACGAATCGGTCAGTTTGTTCGCCCGGCTAGGCAGGATTGACCAGAGAGAGTCTGAGAGAATCTTGTCGTGCGTGCTACTGCATTGCCGGGCCGGCAGGTTCCTTGCACCATGATGTGAATTTCACTGAATTTCTATCAGCCAGTCGTTTTGTCCCAGCTTTCCACGATCTGATTTAGTACTTTCGGACTCTGTACTAGCTGTAGTTGTCGTCAGAGACTCATAGTTGAAAGATAATTGTATGTTATTCGTTATGTTGGTTAAAAGAGTTCCAGTTGATGTTGCAGTGGGCTAATTTTGCAGTTTTATTATAACTAGAAGTTCATCGATGCTTAGTGTGCGTGAGGTTTTGAAAAAAAGAGTGCTCTTCTCTGCATGCGCGTACTATGGTTACTGAAATACTCCATCTATTTTTAAATTGATGTCGTTATTTATTTTTAACATCAACTTTGATTATTTATTTTATTCAAAATAATTTGACGAATATCATAGAGTTGTTATAATTTACTTTTATCTTTAAAGTTATTTGAATCATAACTTATAATTTTGTAGATTTGAATTAATTTTTTGAATAAGATGAATGATCGAAGTTAATATTAAAAGTCAACGGTGACAACAATTTAGCAATAGAGAGAGTACATTCAAATATTCATATTTTTGGTTAGTAACGTTAGTTACATTGTCCCTTCAATCGCTTTCACAGGTTCTATTGCACAACCTATGTGGTTGACGGGTGTTGAATCCAAGAATGCTATTCGACGTTGAAGGTGAAAGAGGACATGATGGTGAATTTTGCTTCATTTGTTAATATCGAAGTATGTTGTCTATAGAAATTTATTCCTTTAGTATCTTCGTCACTATAGAAGTTTATCACCTTGGAATGAAAATATGACTTCTTGTTTTGTCATTAGGAGGCAAAATTTCATTTTATAACTGTGGTTCTTTTTGTCCCCCACAATCTGCTTTAAAAGATGAGTCATATCGAATTCTCACTTTGATACCAAGCATACCTTCAAATTGTAATACATATATATTATGGAGACCGAGATGGTGCTTCCAATAGAAAACATCTTGATCGAATAATCATGATACGTAGGGATGAACACATGAAACAAATTTTGAGAACAAAAACTTGGTCCGAAGGCCCATGGAGTCGGAATCAAAGTTAGAACAAATTCTTTTCAAATACAATATCTTGGTGGGTGATTCCTCCGGAAACAGACGATACTGAGTTTAACAACTTTTCTCAAATAATAAATAATGGATAGAACTCTTGGCGTCACCCTTTACAGTAAAGAAAAATAAAAAACAAGGCCCTAAGAATGTCTAAGCTAGGAGTTTCTTTCTTTTTCAATACACTCAAATACTGTTGCAGGAGTATCAGTGAGCAAAATAGGTGACGAACAGTGCCGTGAACATAAGAAAGTATGCGATCGCCTGATCTATAGCCTTCGCGTCGATCACGAGAGCCATCGCCGACGGCTTCTCCTGCGCCATTGACATCTGCATGAATCCAGAGAAGAATGCGATGAACAGCAGGACGTACACCTTCACGACCGCCATGGTCAAGATACTAGCTAGCTAGTTTGTAGCTGTCGTCGGAGTTGAAAGATAAATTGTGAGCGATCTTGGAACACAAGAGACGATGCTCTGAACCTGTTGCTAGGCCTTTTAGTGCTTTGGATCAGTCTAGGTGCTTGTGTCTCCGCAAAGAGATGTTGGGAGTATATCTACAGTAGGACAAGTACAGGGAATGGTGTACTTCCAGTGTGCTTTGTTTGATCAAGACTAGGAAAAGCTTTGAAGAGCAAAATTGCAACCTATGACGGTACGTAGCTGTGTTTAAAAATGTTTATGAATCAGTCAAACTAACTGTCTCGCTCTCCAGTTTTGACTGAGCAATTCGAGTGAGATGGCTGCCTATAATATGGTATACAACAATAGAATTCTGAAACTTAGTTTATTTTTTTAACTAAAGAGGTTTTGAGGGTAATTTAAGTGGGATTGTTTTACACCCCTAATGGTATGTAACCTTATGGCACTATTGAAGTCCTGATTTTGTCTAATCAGTAATGAAAAATCGGCGAGCACCTGCTGCATTATTGATAGGATAAAGTTTAATTTACTCCTCTTAGCTATAACCAAAGTTCGGATAATTCGCTAAACTATTTTTTGTCAATTATTCCTCACAAAATGTCATTTCGGTTCAATTTATCTCCTAATACTATTTGTATTTTTTTCTCCATACACAAGCATAATCTTATCATCAAATTTTATGAGATGATAAAGCACATCATATAGATGTTAAAAAATATATTATAATAATTA
>BCLH01000708.1:30959-79002 GCA_001602315.1 Zoysia pacifica
TGTCCGTACTAATGCTATAGACTATAAAAAATATTAATTTAAAAAATAATATATTAATATTAAAATGAATTTGTTTTGTTTTACAATAATTTTCTTTGGATCTCATATATTTGTTTCAGGTAGTTATGTTTTCTTAACTAACCATGGTCTATATGGGCTTAAGATCTGGCAGATCTAGAAGAACTCATCCGTTTGATTTGTAATAGGTTTCTGTGAAGAAATTTTATTCGTCAAATTTGTAAAAAAAAATAACTTTGGATACATTTTCTGTGTGCATATAGTTAAACCCACATTCTACCGTGTGTATCTGCAAAAGAAAATTTGTATTTTTTAAAGAAGTAGAGAAAACACAAGCACCCAAAACAAATATATGAAATCCAAAGAAAATTGTTGAAAAACAAAACAAGTTTATTTTAATGTTAATATATAATTTCTTAAACTAATATTTATTTTAAAATTAATATATTATTTTAATATTAATATATTTATCTTCGATACAAACTTTTATTTTAGGAGATATAGTTTCTCCGTAGGCCGCAAGCGAACGCCAGCCTCGGACCTTCCCGTTCCAAGAAGCTTTCCTTTCTAACCCTGTATTCTGCGATCTGTTTCCGTCTTTCACGAACAGATCCGGATTGGTAATAGATTACTACGTACTTCAAGTCTTCAAATCTGCCATGCATTTTTTGCCAACTGAGTCAAACAACCAACAAGAGATTAACTCGGAAGTCGGAATAGCGTGGTCGTTCGTTTCACGAGTCTATAAAATTCCATGCTGCCTCAATAACGTGGTCTTCTCCAGGTTCTCCAAGATGGCTCCATCTCGACGCCCCGCTGCCCAAGGGGATCTCGCCGCCGCCGCCGCCGCGGCGGCAGCTGAGAGTCAGAAGTGCAGAGACATGGAGCGCGCCATAGCCACGCCTCCTCGCGCACCCCTCGTCGAGAATCGCTACGACAAGCTCGAGCTGATCGGTTCCGGCTCCTACGGCGCAGTGTACCGAGCGCTGGACCGCCGCACCGGCGAGACTGTCGCGATGAAGTGCCTGTCCACGGCGAAATTCGACGAGAGCCGCCTCGACCTCATCTTCAGCTGCGAACTTGGCGCCCTGGAAGCCTGCCGCGTCCTCCTGTTCGTCGTCCAGCTGCGTGACGCCCGCCGCCGCGACCCTGATTCCGACGAGGCCTTCATCATCATGGAGTTCGTAGGGCCGTCCCTAGCGGACGTCATGATGAACGACGCCGACAGTGGCAAATGGCAGCACCCCGAGCACGAGGTGCGACGGCTCGTGCGGCAGCTCCTAGCCGGCGTCGCTGGCATGCACCGAGTCGGGATCATGCACCGGGACATCAAGCCGACCAACGTGCTCGTTGACTCCCGCGGCGACCTCAAGCTCTGCGACCTTGGGATCTCGCGCGCATTCTCCGAGGTACCGCCGTACACCAACCCCGTCATGGCACGGAAGTACCGCGCGCCGGAGCTCCTTCTAGGCTCGACGGACTACGACTCGCTCATCGACTCCTGGGCCATTGGCTGCATCATGACCGAACTACTCGCCGGCTGGATCCCTTTCCACGGTGACACGATCGAGGAGCAGCTCCGCGAGGTGCTCAACGTTCTTGGCACCGACGACATCAAAGAGTGGAGCCGTTGCCCCGATCGCTTGCCTGGCGGACGTGGACCAACGAGCTTTCTGCGCGACATGTTCCCATCTCCGGAGCTCGACTCAACAATGACTTACGGCCGGCCAACGCTGTCGGATGCAGGATTCGAGGTACTTAGTGGGCTTCTGAGGTGCAACCCTGACAAGAGGATCTCTGCAGGGTGTGTGCTCAAGCACCGATGGTTCGAGGAGAATTGATCGACGCCGCCGTAAGGCGGCATAGACCTGTAATTATTGGTAGTATTTTGTGCATGGTTACATACCAAAACATTGTAGACGATGATTTTTTTCAAAATACTTAAAACATTGATCATGTACTATTGTTTGTTCGTGCAAAGAAACTAAGGGTTATTTTGGTATCCTATTATCTATACTCTTTAAAAAAGTACCGTTTTTTCTTCTACATACACATAATAAAATATCTCTATCAGAGATATGTTAGACTATATGCACACGAAAAATACACTCAAATTTATTTTTTTTACAAATCTAATAGATAAAATCTCTTCACAAACATCTCTTACAAATTGGCTTGAACTCTTCCGTATCTCCCACGTATCTCCCACGTCTTAGGTCATTGTCAGTTCACAAAACACAACTACCCCCTAACAAATATATGAGATTCAAAAATAGTTGTTGGAAAGCAAAACAAAATTATTTTTATATAAATATATTATTTTTTAAGTTAATATTTTTTTCTTAGACAATAGCATAATTAGCACAGACATTAAGACTATGATTAGTTAGGAACTAACAATTAGTCCCCTGATTCAATCAGAGCCTCACTATTATCAGGTAGCAAACAATAGTTCGAATGACAAAAAAAAAAAACAAACTCTGTGCATTTCATCCTGCCATATTGTTAGAATCGAATGCAATTCTAAAAACAACTTTCATGATTAACACAAACCTACATGTCTACATCACAGTGGTTTCAAGTGTATACCACCGCCTTGATAATCATGCTTAAAATAACTAACACTAGAAAACACGCGCGGCATTGCCGCGCGTAGGTTGTTTTTCTAGTTTTACCTGTATCATGCTCATTGATCTTACCGACAGTTTTTAAAAAATACTAAATATAGAAACCATATTACTTTTTCTGAAATGTCTAGGAAATTACTATTATAATCAATGTGAACAATAAAGGTATTCCAAATTTTGGATAAATTTAGATCACTTAATGTTGAGCGACACTCCACGTGAATTTTTGTTGCCCTAGAAATTCTATGTTATTACGTGAAGATCATAAAGCCCTGTTGTTGTCTTTGTTTTTCTTAACGTATAGCAAAGCAAATGAAAATCATGTGAATCAAGATGTTCAGCAAAAAAAAAATATAAACCATTATAGAATTATATGATCCATATTTTTAAGCATAAAAACACATTACTCTTACTCTGAAAAGTGTATCATGCATTCAGATAAAATTATAAGCCATCATATAGCAAAAAAAAAAGCTCTTTATTCCAGAGAATAAAAATTTTCTACTGAGTGCAAATGAATTTCTTTTGTGAGTATTTCAAAAAGGCAGCCAGAATCCTTTCCGGGAACAGAATGAAGCACAACCAGTTCATATCAACCAAGGTTAAGACATATGAACTGCATCCTTCTGTGATTTGGAGCAGTGTTCTCATGAAACAGAGTCAGATTTTCAGCGTAGCTATTGCATTTGCTTGTATTGGTTTTGGTGTAGAAGGAGCTCAACGGTGGTACTTGTTTTCCGAAGAAATAATCCTCTTTCCAAGTGCACAAAGTGATTGCTAGCAGAGATTCTAAACAGCTATAACAAATCAATTTAGCAGTAGCACACAAAATAAGGAAGATCAAAATGAGATTTTTTGTGGCCAAGAGACAAACTTTTTTCATCAGCTACCTCACTCAATAATTACTCCTACCTCCTTTGAGCTGTTCATGATAGACTGATAGGCCAATACTTCAGTAGACCCCTCACAACAGTATCAGTAAGCTGGCAATTTTTCTCAACAAACGGATTCACATAGTATGGGAGTTGCTAACGATACATGCAAACACATTTTGGTTTATGGAGTGGATTTAGTGCTCTGACAAAACAAACTTGTGCTCTTCCTTGAGTGGCAAAGCAAAACAATTAATTATACTCCCCAAAATTTCTTAAAAACTCTGCTATGCCATTATGTTTCTCTATCTCATATAAATTATGTAGAAGAAATCAAGAAGTCTGATAATGAACTTGTGATCAATGTATCTCTTGGCCAGCTTCACATCTGTCTCAGGAGACTGAATAAATCGAAAGAACAGTTCATGCACAAACTGCAAGTACGGCCATGCTGGATTCATGACAGGCTCTTCCTCCAAATCAAACGACTCAAGTACCTTGTTCTCCCTTGGAGCTCAGGTTGGGGATATTAGACACTATCTTGATGACTTCCTGAATAACAAGCTCCGGAAATTTCAGTGGCTGAGGTAGTGTATCCACCAGCTTAAGCAACATTTACCTCTTTATTTACTTCTCCTTCGTATCCTTAGTTGGAACCATGAAGTTGAACAGCATACAGCATATTGCCAGATTCTTGTACTTTACTGAAACCAGCAATGGCATTCTTAGCACCATGATTCTGAAAATTAAGCAAACAGAACTCCCTATCAGGTTATATCATTATCCCCTGTAATATTAGCCGCTAACATAAGACTCTATGAAAAAGTAGTGTGTCTTACATAATTACGCTTTTGCAAAATAAGAATCTGTACAAGTCTCTCCATTCCATCACATATAAAGTACCTAAAAAAAAGGAATTTCAGTATTGAATGTGTAGAAATTATTGATGAGTGATAGTATCTCATCGACAGTTGAAGGTTTCACTTGATACAAATTTAAGTTAGTGTACATTACCGTTCCATAAAGTTCTCTGACTCAATTTTCTGTTCTTTCAAAGCCTTTGATGACACCTTGAGCTGTTTTGTGTTCGTCGTATTTAGGGCCTTTCCAGCTAAGTCCGGGACCTACCTCGACCTAGCCGGAGGTTCTGTTTTTTTTTTTTAGTTTTCTGTGTTTCGGGCTAGCTTGCAGCTCAAACTGCTATTCTTCCTTTTTCTTCTCCCCTGGATTTTCTTCTCCTCTAATGAAAGGGCATAGCACCTGACATTTATTTATTTTTTAAAAAAAAAGGACTTGATGAATGTGTAAGAAAAAAACTCCATGGAAACAGAGTTAAAAAACCAAAGAAAAACATAAAAGATTTTGGTAGCTGGAGTTAGGAAAGGACAATGTGATGCAATAACCGTGTTTGTTTGATGTCCAGCAGTTCGATTGACCAGCACTATAGAATTATGAAGTATCAAGGTGTTTTCATACGCATATTCTGAGATTGAACAGCAATAAGCATGAAAACTAAATAAATTGAGCAATCTACAGAATTGATCGTTTTTTGGAATAAAAGCATAAAATCCAAGGAGAGCTGGGTGCAGTGGTATTTTACCCAGGGCATTGAGCTGCTTCTTTTTCCCAGATCCAGGTGGCCGCTCTCTGCGCTTCCCATCAGGGTTGGAGTTGAAGCCTCGACCGCTGGCCTCCACGGAGGCCGCCGGATTTAACCCCAGGCCGATGCTCCCATCAGGGCCGTACTTCCTCAGCCTCCCCCTCTTCGGCCGCTGCCCCCAAAGGCCCAAAGCTAGCGACCCGGCTCTACCGGGCTGCTGCACGCCGGCGCTGGGGAGGAACAACGCCCCCGGCGGCAGTCTGCGGGCTTCATGGGCGACGAGGCGCCCGGCGACGCCATGGGGTTCAACCCGAGCGGCATCACGTTTGCCGCGCCCCGCGGCATCCCGGGCGGCAATGCGATGCGTCTGCTGCAGATCACGGCGTTCATCTTTCGGTCGTCGAAACCCTAGGGAAAGTCCCTGTCGCTGGCGATGCAGGCAGCAGGCGGCAGCACAGCGGTGAGGGCGGCAACCGGTGGAAGAGTCTAGACTCAGCTCCCAAGTCGCAACACTATCGACGTCCGATTAAGATCCAACGGCTGTAATCTATAGTTATGGCGTGGCACAATGAGAGCACGGGAATGGCCCATTTCTTTGTCCAGGATTCGTATTATAAAGATAAGAGCAAATTTGGGCTTTGTTAAAAAATCACAAACTACAAATTAACCACAAAGCATATGGTGCTGCGTTAACCTCACCAAAGATTGCACTATGTTTCTTTGGATCCCTTGTCACAACTCATCGTTAAGATGGAGCAGATATATGTTAACAAATTCTGTACAACTCTTCAATTCAAATAATTAATCTTTGGGGACCTTGTCACAACTTGTTTGGAGCTCTTCAAACAATAATGTTGTTAATATTGGTGTAATTTTGATCGGTGCAATTTCCTATTTCAAAGTTACACCGTTTTATCCGTACTAAGGCGAACTCTCAAATTCACTGAAACCAGGCCGACACAGAATTTCATATCCGGCAATCCCAACCCACACCAAATTCACATCATATCAGTCCTTATTTTTTTTGACCTGGATATCAGTCATTGTTCATTAATGTAAACTAACGGTATTTAGAAGTTCTATTGTATTCTTTACTTAATTTACATCGGAAAACTGCAGACTGAGAAGCTGATCTATAGCCGCTGATCATTTACAATATCTGGCAGAGAAGGCGAGTCTGAACCGTTATGTTTACTTGGGACAGGGGTGTTTCGCCTGGATTGCCGTTTGGTTGCAACGAGGACTTGTTCTCTCTCTGGTTCATCAGCGATAGAGAATTTCTCATCATCATCGTCATCATCACCTTTGAACACTGGGTGGATATAAGCAGCCATCAGATATCCCTTGAGATCAAATCCTGGCTCTCTTGCACGTTCTAAAGTATCTTTCTTCATTGCTTCCTGGAAAGAAAATGAATATATTAATCATTTGTCGACCATGCATGTGGTAAACATCATCTACTACTCAGCATGTAGGAGGACACGAATTAAAACAATGCATCCAAAATATATATCTTCAAAAAATTGAGAAAAAATGAATTTAGAAAAACAACAGTCTATTCACATTAGAAAAGCCACGAAAGGTTCATATTAATGTAACGATAAAAGAAGCATGGTCAGCAAATCAGCATTCCAATTTAAAAATGAAAATTACCTGTAATGGACATTTCACAAAAGTAGGCTCATAGCGGTTCTTGCAGTATTTGTGGAAATAAAAGGTTACTACAGGAAGAACAAGGAGCACTGGTGTTGACTGGGCAGCGCCTTTTGTGCTAAGCAATCCAAGGAGAAGCAGCTGTGATATGATCAATGCGGTGATTATACGTCCATGAACACTTGGCCAAAATGCTGCAGCACTCTCATATTCTTGATTGTACACATTTATTATCTGGAATAACATCAAGATTGTGTAAAAGTTACACAGCATGTGATAAACGGGCAATTCAGTCTATAATCAAATGCAAGCATTAAGTAAATTACAAGCATAATAATTGTATGTAAATTACTGTCTTCCTCAATGCTGTGGCCCCCAAAACACAAGATGCAGATGCAATGGTATGAAATTTATTCATTAGAAATACCAAGCAACTAAAAGATATTGTTGTGCCAGAGAATCTTACCTGGTGCCGGTATACAAGGTATGCAAAGCCAAAGAATATTAATATGAACGGAAGCAAGAATGGTGTCACCGCAGCATAGACAAGACCAAGTAAGAAATAAAGCTGAATTTGTGGTTCGTTCGAGTCAAAACCGATACTTCCAGGGTCCATTGCTGCTTCTCGATCTTTCTCAGTCTTGACCAGAAAGAAGTTTTTCAAGTGGAAGATTACCAATGGCTTCAATCTTAATATTTCACCAGCTACCCCAGCCCAACCATCAACCATAATATATGTTATAAAAAAAGTTGCTTTCATTGGAATTGTTACACCGATTGTCTTTGGTATTCTGTAAAATACACAATTTAAAAGGAGGATTGTAATAGTTGTCATTGTAAATTATAAAATATAACATGTAAAACCTTCAAACTCATTCATTCCAGATGGACAAAGGAGAATCCATAATAACGAGCCAGTAAAATAGTGCATGTAACTCAACAACTAAAATGTGGGATACACATTAAATGACATTCTGGGTGTCTATAAAAAGAGCTTTTATCCCTTTTCCAAAATTTAAATACACAAACAAATCTAGCAGATAATATATTTGTCCAAAATTTTTGTCCTTCGTATTTGCTGCCAGGGACAAAAGCGACTTTTCTTCTCCAACTGTAACACTGTGATGGCTAATAAGGGAAAAAAAATTGGACCTGATGGCCACTAGGGAAGTTGACTTTTTTTTTTTATGGCTGACAACCACAAGTTTTTTTTATGGCCACGAAGGAATTTACCCTAATTCAAGTTTGAATTCACATCCATCAGGCAAAAGCAAATTATTTTCTAGGCATTCAATCATGACTAGATGCACGTTCATAGTTCCAGTGGGTTTTTGTTCTCTTGTTCTTTCTCATTTTATATGTTTCTTGTATTTCTCTTGTAACTACTCCCTCCGTCTCCTTTTACTTGTCATTCTAGGTGTGGGCACGGGAATAAGGATGGTGAAAAACATGGGATGTGTTGAAAACAAGGAGGAGAGAGATAGAGATAAGGATGTATTGAAAACAGAGAAAGGTGTATTGTGAAACGAGAATGACAAGTAAATGGGGAAAACTTGTGAACTCTAGGATGACAAGTAATTGAGGACGGAGGGAGTATTATTTTTCTTGTATAATCAGTAGGGGCTTGCAACTCTTGTTTCTTCAGAAAAAAGGAGGGAAAATGTGTTTGAAAACCACTATAACACCAGACGTCCTATCCTGTAACCCAAATGCTGTGTCAACTCACCTTCTGAAAAATAGAGGACAAACGGATGGACTCACACCTACGGCATTTCCTATTCTACTTGGACATTATTTCACACACAATCAATAATGGCACTAGTTCCAAATAAGCGGATCATGGATATAATGGATGATTTGTCAATGTAAAACTATACTACATCTGTAAGTAAAAATAAGGACAACACTGATCAAAGGCATAGCACCAAGGGTAGCAAAAAATCAGTAGAACTTACTCATTTGCCGACTGGTGAAGATAGGTCTTTAGCTGTTCCAAAGCAGATCCAGCAATAATACTTGTCAGAAATACATTGAAGAATAAGAATATATAATACTTGGATGCAGATCTTCTCTCCAGGGATGATATTGATGTCAATCCTTCAAACTTAGACATAAACATCAATATGCATGGGAGCAATATAAGGAAGATCTTCAAAGCAATCCCAGGAAGGAAACCTTGGATGAACGATTTAATAGTAGGTCTGAACAACGATAATTGAAAAAAGTATCATAAATCAGGAAAATTGGATACAACAAAGAAAAAGCGAACATACGGATTTGGTTCCCGAAGCTACATTTTTGCCAAGAAAAAAAATACATTGATAGGTTGAGAAAAATACATATTTTCATTCATAACAGAGTGACTGACTTATCTACTCAAATTAGCACTGTTTTTTCCTTTTTACCAAACAATATACCATTTATTTTCAAAAAAAAAAACAATATACCATGCTAGATAGCAAACATAGAGCCATATGATGTATGCATATGGAAGTTACCATGAATGTACTACAGTAGAAATGGAAAGAGAACTACAGATAGGACTGGAATGTTGAAGAATACATACATCTCAATCAGAGGCTTCAGAAATGGAACTGCCTTCTCAATCCCTTCAAGATTTGCAAGAGATTGAACAAATGCTATTGGGATCACATAAAAGAAGTTCAAGAAGAAGAATGCCACTGCCACTATCAATCTTCGAACTGTGAGGTACACAAATGGAATAGACAAATTATCCCAGTATACATCACGAGGTTCTGGAGCCCATTCGGTCAACCAAACAGTTGGATTACTGGTTTGCTGTGTCTGAGCACAAACTGCTGCACCCCATCGTGACCGGAAAGAAACAAAAGCTGCTGGCACAACTGATTTGGGATCCTTTATGATCTTTTCACGCTCTTCTGATTCCTAAAAAAATCAAAGGGAGATGATAAATCTAACATTTTATAGATAGATAATTTTCCCTAATAACTCTTCTCTAAAGAAATAAATAATATAAACTGTGAAGACAAACACATTGTGGATATAGTAATATCAAAGTAGACTTGCTGCTGCATACAAAATACTATAGCATAACATTAATACATTTCAGTAACAAAATTTGCTTCGCTCGGTTGACTGAGAATCCACTTCAGAAAAATAAATCTTATAGAGTCTATATTTTCCTGAACAAAGTGGATAAGGATGCACTGGATAAGATGCAACCTGGCCTGCTAACAGAAAGCACACGCCATCGTACCTAGAACACCCACCCACATGGGCACCATTTTTTTTTGGGAAATAAATACCATTGTATTTCTGTTTTCCTGAATTTGTGTGTATTTGACATTTTAAGATCTGTTTGACATCTCTAGTATACTGTATTTGCAAACATCAAAGAAAAACTTGCACTTCTGTAAAACTTATAAAAATACCGAACCCAATGGTTGCTTAAGATTCTGTAACATACGTTATTTTTACAAGCTAAAGTTCTAGCACATGAAAATCGAAATATGTATTTTAGTTGATACAAAGTCCCTTTTTTTTCCAAAGATCCACTATGATAATTAAAATGATTTCCACATATCTGACCAAAGATACCAAATCTAATAAATCAGTACAAATGGGTTTACTGATAGGATGCCGTCAAAAACTTAATTCTGGCAATACCAAACAAAACAGTGTCACTGAGAAGGCAGTGGTTAGTATCAGTCATTTTTTTCAATGAAATAAAAAGAGCTGAATATATTCCACTTATGGGTGTGGATTGAGAAGACAATGTGACTCACTTCATTTTCGACCCTCTCAATTTCTGACGTGTAGTATTCAATAGCATCCACTGTAGAACCAAAACATCCTAGAAAACCAGTCTGAAGCAGATGAGAGTAATGCAAAAGAATTAGAATGATAAGGAAAAACATTCCGATTTTAATTGAAACTAAAGAAACTATAAGCAAAATTATGCAGATAACTGTGTATTTTTGTGGTAACCTTAGTAGTAGGCCTTTTAGATGTATTTCTTTCAAACTTTAGCTGGTAGTAGTCAAGCCAGTTCTGCAGCTTCTTCTTCTCTTTGACCAATTTAGCAAGCTTGTTCGCATTATATACAGCCTACAAAAGAAGTGAATCTTGTTAGAGATATGCGTATAGGTTAGAGATATTTTGTATTTTCTCTTTTCCTTGAGGGGTTTTGTGTATAATTGCCCTCAATTGTACCTCGATATAATGGACCTTTTGCCCCCATTATGAATACAGGCGCTACTCATAACAAATTTCTCATAGCATTGGCTGATATTACTTTAGAGAATAAAAAGAAGGTGCAAAATACTGGTACAAATTACACTACATAAAGAAACTGATTAAAATCCATCTGAATTGAATCTACACATCTATGTACACGTAAATACATAGATTTAAGTGAAGGTAACAGTGCCCACATAAATATGTGAAAAACACATTTCAATGAAAACAGAGTTGCTGAATATACTAATCAGAGTGATGCTACATTGATAAATCAACAAATAAAAATTAGTAAGTTAAAACAAGGATCATATATATAGGATTAATTTGGCACATGCCATTACAATTTTGCGAAATTTGAAATATGCCATTCGGGCCCATGTGTCATACACTTGCAGAGGTCCCCCTGTAAGTGACATCGATGGCATCTTTCAAACTTTGCAAAATTGTAATGGCATGTATAATATAGGATTAATTGGAGATGAAATATATACCTGATGAGTAAGATAGTTATCAGGATGATTCACAAGAAAGAAATGTTCAACAAGTTCACTAATTGATTCGTCTGGATCAGGCGGTATATTACGCACAAGGACCTACAAAGTTCACAATGGTTACTCCACTTCAACGAGTCATCTCAAAAAAGCAAAATTCACTTCACCAGGATCTTTTAATTTTAATTTAAAATATAAATTTTCACACAGAAGTATATGAAAATATCAGTTTAGTTCTTTAAGCATCCAGAAGGCATAATGCAGATCAACTGATATAACATGTTCTCTGGACTTCAAGCTGAATAACATTGAGGAACATTGTTTCCTTTCTCATGAAAATCTAAGTAATTAAAGAATTTTTACATAATGAGCAGAACTTGTTTCTAATGATTATAATTAGATTGCAAAATACTCGAACGTAAACTGGACATCATCTATTAAATTATATTCAGTAAAATAGAATAGAAGAGATCCCACAATAATATTACACAACAGCAGAAAGTCAAACCTTTTTATAGTGATTATAAGTTGACTGGAAAACATTAAATGTGTAGTAAATTGTACAGTGAACTGGATGCCTTCTATTATATTATTTTCAGTAAAATGGAATATTATAGAAACAAAGAGAAAAGGCTTTAACACTTCGATCATCTGTGGATATTATGTAAACACCAGAATGTGTGTTTTCGGTGGAGTTAACGCAAATCAGAACAGATTACTCCAATTCAATGATGAATATCATTATTGGACCCTTGTAGGAGCACACAGCCTACAAATACTTGTACAAGGCATGAGTCTGTGTGTATGGTCAGCCTGGTTCGCAGTGAGGAGGTTAACTATTTAAGGGACCGTTATCTTTCTCCTTAATATTAAGATACACAGCTCTCCTGCGTATTCTTAAAGAAAAAGTAAAACAAAATATAATGCATTTCCACAAGCATACCGTGAACTGGTCTGGTCTTCGTTTCTCCAATGCAAGAAATCGCAGCCTCATTTTTGCAACTATTTGATACTCATGTAGCAGTACATAACATGTCCAAAATGTGAAAACATAAGCCATAACCAAGTGAGCTGCAAACCTTCATAGAAAGAATGACAGGGTTAAATCAAGACTCCTGAGCAGTCATGGTATAAAAAAAAAGAGAAAATTGGTTTCACAGCAAAGAAAGATCATCAGTTCCGAAAAATACCACCAAAAAGAACATGGCTCCGGAAATTATCATCAAATATTACAAGTATAGAAGGAATCGACCTATTTAAAAAATTAACAGCTTATCTATAATCTAATAAACGACCTGGTCCGAGCCCTTTTAAGGTGTTCTGCCCTGCAGAATCCAGAGCCGAACTACTTGTTTAGCTGTAAACAGAATCTCTCAGATGGAACGATTTTTTTTTACTTCAAACACAACAGCATTTCGATGCTTCCACAGCAGCCAAGCACCAAGGATTACAAGAGAATTAAACCCTTTCCTGTATGTTTATACATTCTTCTGCTACTTCTCCACCACAAAACAAAATTTTCCTCTATCCTAACAGGTGCTAGTTGCTGCAGATCAAAAAAGGAGAGGAGCTTAAACCAAAATTCTCGTGCAAACACACACTGTACCAGAATGTGCTGCACCGTTTCCTATTCTTGATCTCAAAGCACACATTTTTCTGGGCCCCCTCTCCTCCAACTCCATGCTCTCTGGCCTCTCTCGCATTCCCAACCATGCTGGATGCTCCTCGCCATGCAAGCTTGATGCCCTCCTCCACAGAGACCATCGATGAGCTCCTTACCTACAAGGTCTAGGACGAGCAAGTGGCAGCAATATTTAGCCAAGGGATGCCTGCGAAGCAGTGCAATGATGGGTAGAAAAAGAGCTCGCTGCTCATTTTCCTAATCCCTTGAGTTGGGTTGAGAGATTTGTGAAGAGTGGGCACTATAAAGCACTCCTAAGTCTTAACTCTTAAGTACTTTGGGCTGCATCAAGTAGATCGTGAATCGTCGATGGCTAGGCATTGCCTGGTGAGCTACCAAGCTTGGAGTGAGCCACACGACAGTCTGCGAGGGCTGTGCTCTTGCCTCCACAAGGAAAAAGATCAAGCTAGTGGATTGGGAAAAGAGGTTGAAAGACACCAGACCAGTCTTGGAACTGGCCGTGTAAGCAGGTCATGCTTCCTTTGTTATGGATGTTTCCAGTGGGCAAGGTGCGGCTGCACCTTCTAGAAAAGGCTTTTAGCTAGGTCAGGCGCAGTTTGTTAGGAAAAGAATTAGGTTGTTAGGTTAGGTCAGGCGCAGTTTGTTAGGAAAAGAATTAGGTTGTTAGGTTAAAGTTTGAGTTTGTTAAGATTTAGAGGAATAAGTGGATCAGCTAGCCGGCCAAGGTGCCTATATAAACCCATGCTCGCCTAGGGTTGAGACAAGCAGAAAAAGAGAGAAAAGTGGATCGGCCTCCTAAGGAGGACGATCCTCTCTCTGACCTGCTAGCGGCTGTAATTTCCCCTTCTAGTTCATCAATAAAGCGCCCAAATTCCTAGTCATATCATCTTGGTATCACGATCCATCCGCTCCTCCAGCCTGCCATGAACGCCGTCAAGGCCACATTGGACGCCATCCTCGCCGACCTCTCGTCCCTCACGAACGAGGTCGCCACAATGAAAGGCGACCAGAGTCGCCTCGCCGTCGCCGTCAACAGGCTGCAATCTGATCAGCACTCTTCCGGCGGTTCCCACAATGGCAAGGAAACGGAGAAGCCGGCACCGCCACTCCAGTCACCACAAGAACTGCCCACCCACAAGCTACGGTTCCCGGAGTATGACGGCTCCACCGATCCAGTCACCTGGCTCTACAAGGCGGAGCAGTTCTTCCGCACCCACCGCACACCAGATGAGGAACGCGTCCTTCTACATGGAGGGCACCGCGCAAGACTGGTACTACAGGCTGGAGCAGAACAGTGGCGTGCCGACATGGCTGGACTTCGTCACCAAGGTATAGCGCGCGTTCGGGCTACCGTTGCGCAACAATCCTCTCGGTGCCCTTATGCAGCTACGCCGCACGGGTACGGTTGAGGAATACACAGCCAAATTCCTGCCCCTACTCACCCACTGCCGCAACCTTGACGAATGGGATCAGATCGACATATTCACAGGAGGCCTTCGCAACCCGCTGCAGACCGACGTCGAGTTGCAGTGCCCGCAGTCCCTCGACGACGCCATAGGACTTGCCAGGGCATTCGAGCGCCGTCAAGCGCCTAACGAGCACGACGACATCCAGGCGGGGTCCACAGTATCGAGTGTTTCGCCTCGCGTCAATCCGATGGCCCAACCATGACCCCTGGTGACTGTCTCGACACCACAGACGCCCCTAACAGCTCCCAAGTGTGTTTTCCAGACGCCGCCAGCTCCCACAAAAGGCGCACCACCGCCTACCGGCGCCCGCTTCAAACGCCTATCGCCCCAGGAAATGGCACAATGCCGCGCCAACAGCCTCTGCTTCAACTATCAGAAGAAGTTCACCAAAGATCATCATTAGACTTGTACGATGAGGGCCTCTACCTCATGGAGCTAATAGAGGATGCTACAGACGATGAGTCTCCAGCAGATGAGGACGCATCTGACGAGGGATAACACAAATTTAAGTTCGAGGACAAGCTGTTTTGAAAGTGTTATGGATGTTTTCAGTGAGCAGGGTGCGGCTGCACCTTCTAGAAAGGGCTTTTAGCTAGGCCAGACGCAGTTTGTTAGGATAAGAATTAGGTTGTTAGGTTAAAGATTGAGTTTGTTTGAGTTTGTTAAGATTTTGAGGAATAAGTGGATCAGCTAGCCAGCCACGGTGCCTATATAAACCCATGCTCGGCTAGGGTTGAGGCAAGCAGAAAAAAAGAGAAAAGTGGATCGGCCTCCTAGGGAGGACGATCCTCTCTCTAACCTGCTAGCTGCTGTAATTTCCCCTTCTAGTTCATCAATAAAGCGCCCAAATTTCTAGTCATATCATCCTTAAACTGAGATGTAGGGTTCACAGTTGTGAACCTGTACTTCTGAAAACAAACAATCAAATCTTCTTCATTCGGTTTGGATTTCTTGCTCTTTCTAGTTCATATTTGAGCTTCCGCTTCAATATGCTTGGGTGTGCTAATTTGTGTGTAGAGATTACATGTATCTGCTGAGGAGAATCATCTGGAGTGCAACTTACAAATCTTGGTTTGAACTAGCATATACTTACGGGGTTGTTTCAGTTTCGCTTGTGCAAACCGGTCTTGGTACTAATCTATAAAAAAAAAGTGATTTCAAGATTTTCCTATTCACCTCCCCCTCCCCCTCTCTACATGACATCAAGGTCCTTTCACATGGGCCTGGCCTAAGTGCAGTGGTGTTTCATTGGTTGTAATTCAGCTTGTATAGCATTGGTGGGGCCTGTCCATCTGCCTACCTCACCAGCGGGCTGCATCAGTGTGGCCAGGCTGAGCAGGGTGCAGAGAGACCTTTGCATGGGTGGAGCCTTGAGCGGCCCAGGTCAGGGAAACCAAACATGTGACACCTGCACAGAATGGGCCTGGATCGGGACTGATGCAGCTAACCAATTACGCCCAATAGATATTGCACAGACCCATCAATATATCTCTCTGACTACACATCCGGGTCAGCCATGTTTGCATAAATGGCCATGTATCTTGACTAATAAGCCATGTTATCCAATTAATTGTTGGTGTAGCCACAAATATTGGCTAAGCAAAGTTGATTTCCTGTTTAGCCTCTACCATCTACAAAAACACTGGCTTAAACTTTTTAATCATGTTTGAAGAATAAATAACTAATTAGTATTGGTAGCAACCACACCCTCACCTCCCCCTACCCCCCCCCCCCCCCACACACACATACACACAAAAAAAAAACCAAAAAAATGGAAACCCTTTGTTGTTACCCTAAGAAGAGAAGTACATATACCCAAAGGAAAAAATGAAACAATCATGTGCTAACCTTTTTGAACCAACAGGTATGTTCGATATCGAAAGCTTATCAATGTCGCTGTGCTGTACTGTCGAGAGCTGTAGAGTATCATTGGTCCAATTGATAGGAACAAGAATAGCAAATGCTAGAATTGAGATGGGAACAAATATTTTGAGCCTGCAACAGTTGAAACAAAGGAAATGAATGGAGCATCAGAACGCAAACACAAATCGAGGGAACAAAAGATTCTATATTCAGTAGAAACATATCCTCTCGCTGGTTGCTTGAGAATGGCGTTCTGACAGGGAGCTCTCTGCTCATTATTGAATTAAGCTTGCTTTGGAACGTCACATTCAAGCAATTGGAGTTAGTTGTGCACAGTGAACAATAAATATATTAGAGTGAGTGAATTCCTAGATATCTGATTGGCAAAATAGTATGCTAAGAATAGTTAACGCAGTTGAGATAGCAAAAAAAAAAAACAGCACTGAAATAGGCACAAAGCTAGTAACAAAGCTGGTAGCCTGAGTTAGTTTGTATATTTTCTAGCATTTCAGATGCCTACACATTTTTCCTGTTAATTCCGAATTTAAAAATTCAAGGCCAACAGAAACCAAGATCGCATCATGTAGTTGACAGAAACTGCTACAGAGCAATGACCTATTTAAGGAACATTTGGGGTGGGAGAAACCAACTTGACAAACAAAGTATTGAAAAGAGACCACAGAATAGAGCACATACCCAATCAAGTAAATCCGGAGATAGACAGCTGAATCCAGTCCCGCATGGCTAATCAGCTCATCCTCTGGCATTTTGAGAGCAGCAGGCATCCAATTTAAGAACTTCAAGTATGACCGCACGTCCAAATTGACAAACTTTTGAACAAATGTACCCCCATGACTTGGACTCTCTCTTGAACCTTTGAGGTACCATTTTGGGAAGTAAACCCTATCATTGAAAGGCTGCAGCCTTAGGAATGCAAACGCTAGCAGGAACACTATGGCACTCAATATGTTGATAGCTGCAGAGACACCTATATCTTGAATAGTAGCCATAGTTGTTCTTTAACTAAGTTGGGAGAATTCCTGAAGATTGTGCCTGTTAAGAGAGTATAACGTTATCACAAAATACTAGTACTGAATAAAACAAGGAAAAAACAAATGAACAACAAACAAAGAACATGGCATTTCAAGTGACAATCACTGTTGTATGGGGTGACCTAATGTATCGTGTAAACTGTAAAGAGATTCAACATCACTGTGAGACAACAACTGAAGTTTTACATGTTAATCCAATTTCTAAACTCATACTGGAGACTTGTAAAAGCTACCGGACACTTAAAGAGAGCCAAGAATACTAAGCCAGTATTGAATTCTTACCAATGCCTCGAAAAAGATAGGAGTACGATGCTAGATAGGCATAAGAAATTTAAAAACACTGGTTTGTCAGTGAGGATAACAGAACAACTGTGAGACAGCCATCTAAGGCTTAACTCTGGGAAAGGGACGGCGTTATAGGCAAGGTTGCATCACTTGTACCGCTGTACAGGACAGGCGTATACACAACTTGCCAAATGTTGGCAAACCCACCCACTCTCCAGTTTCTTTCCTATAGGCTGTGAGGAGATACTCCAACGATAAGGGTCGTCAAATGTCAACATCAAACCAAAATAAATACTGGTCCAGCAGGAACCGTACTGGATTAATAGATCTATGGAGGAAAGACTCGAAGATTTCTATTCTTGTATTAGAAGCTAGCAATTGTTTAGTCGTGGGATTAATTAAGAACAAAAACTTGCAGGTTTTAAGTGCGGAATTTAAGGCGTGCGCCCGTGTCTGCTCATAAATCTGCATAAAATCCTTCTAAAATGAAACGTCGGCCCCATGTTAAGCGTTGATCCATCATGGAAGCAATTGAAACGTCACCAAGAAAGGTAGTTATACCGGCAGAGAGAGCTTTAAAGGTGGCATTAGACAGGCCAAGGTGTCAACTTTAATTGATTTTGATTGACAACTCAATTAATTAATTAATAATTAGCACATAACAAAAGAAATGGTACTATGGAAGAAGAAGAAGAAGAAGTAACGGCGAGAGAAGCCAATTCCGTTTCTTCTAGCATTACTTTTATGCAAATGGTCACTAATATGCGCGCACAAACGAAACGGAAAGGTGCGGTGTTGACAGCGGTAGTAGCACTCGCTCCAGGACGGTGCTTCAGAATTCCCCGGCGTTAACATCACAGTACAGTACAGTAAAGTACCGGCGCAGTACCAAGTCGATCGAACACTCGGTAGAACACCATCCGCCCACGGAATTCTCCGGAATCAGCCCGGCGAGAGGCTTCCCGCGCCGCACGGTTTGGTTGCATATGAAAGAAGACGCTTCCACCGCGTCAATGAACGAACAAGCATCATAAACGCAGTGGAAAACGAACAGAGAGACGGATCTGAGCGAGCGGCGAGAACAAGCGGACCAGTCCCCGAGGCACCGCACCACAGGGCGACGAAGCCGCGAGAGAAGCAGAGGGGGAGGGGGGAAACGAAAGGGCACGTACCTGTACCTCCTCCCTCGACGAGCGAGCGAGCGAACGGTCTTGGTCCGGAGATGGCCAGAGCAGCAGCAGTTAGAAGGACGAAGAGCAGCAGCAACGACTCTAATTACCGAGACCTTTTCCGGCTACCCGCCGTCCGTCGCCCTCCAAATGCCGCGCGCCGGCCAAGTAACGCCCTCCGCTCCCCGTGCCCTTTGCTTTCTGGGGGCGAAACGGTCCCGGCGCCGCTGCTTGCTCGCGCCCGTCGGCCACTGGCACTGGCACTGGCAGTCTGGCACTGCGCGAGGACGGACAGGGCGAGAGAGAGAGGGACGCAAGGTTTTATCCGTGTCCCCCTTTTTCCCGCCGTTTGGAGGGACAGGAAAGGAAACGAACGGAACGGTTGCTGCTCCTGGAGTAGGGCCGCTTCTCTGTGCTGGCCCTGGAAACCCAACGGGGGCGTTTATCATTTACCACCTCCGGCCAGCCCGGCCCGGAGGGGAAAGGCGTAGGGCGGGAACGGAGGAGACGTGGGAGCCGGAAGCGTGAGCGTCCAGAGCCGGCGTGCAAGTCGGGAAGGGGACCTTTATTTTTTCAAAAGAAAAAGGAAAAAAGTGGCGCTGCAGCAAGCCGATCGCCAAATCTTCTTCGAACTAGATTTCAGAAGCTTTTATTCGCCACTAATTACATGTTTCCGTCGTACCCGGGGCCGGGCCGCGAGAGAGACACCCGGTCGCGCTGGACGATTTGACACGCTCCGTCTCGATGCCGTCCCACTGTTTGTCGGCAACGCTACTCAAAACAACCATCGAAATTAAGAAGCCGTGACCGCGATCATGGAGGAGCTTGAAAAAAAAGAGGGTGCCTGCCGTCCTCGGCTCAGGATCGTCGAATGGGCTCGATGCCCAGCTGCTTTTCCCCGAATCATTCGGTTCGGGCATCCGGATCCGGTTGGCATTGCCACCTCTATCTGCCGGGCACAACCACCGAGTTTTTTATTTAAATAATACTATTTAAATAATATTTTATGAAAATAATACTCGAAATAATAAAATATCAGAAATAATACATACTCGCACAGAACGTACGTTGAGTATTCGAAATAAGCAATGTCGTTCATACTACCTTCGTCATAATAAAAATTTACTTTTAAATTTTATTGGCTACGACTCGCTACAAATAAAGAAAGGACCCTGTTTACTGTTGGATGTCGTGTGCTTAAAATTAATATCCCTGTTTGGATCGCCTGAATGAGGTGGAATTGAATTAAATTCTAGAGGCTGAACTGTTTGGCAACCCATTTGAATTGAATTAGACAATTCTTTCCTTTTCCAACTTCTGAATTCATAGCTCTCCTCCATTTCCCCACCCAAAACACTGGAAACGCTTAGAATCGAGCTCGTTGCTCCCACTCCGCGCAGCCGTCGTAGCACCACAGCGTCCAAGCTTTGCTCGATGGTTCGATGCAGAGGGGCGAGCAGGAGGGCGCCTGGAGAAGGAGGCGCGAGCGTGCTGCCACCAAACCTTGAGGCGATGTGAAGGGACAAGGAGGAGTGGAAGACGCAGGCTTGCCGCCGTCGGGGCCGGCTGAGGAAGTGACACGCCCCCGAGAACGAGGACTTGCCAGCTTGCTTGCGTCCTCACGGCTTCGTCACAGATTGCCTGCTTGCGTCCCCATGCTTCGTCGTCGTACTTGCAAGACTGCAGGACAGCTTCGTCGTGTGCATTAGCCTATCTTTGATCCATCGGTGTGTTGCTCGATGTTCATGCACACCACCACACCGGTCAGTTGCTCGATGAAAAGCCTCAACCACCGTCTCAGACATCTACGACAACGTCTAGGTAATTGATTATTGAACAGCACAACTATTTTTCACTGTTGCATGGTTCTTCCGTGCGAGGTTCTTCTCAAAGGAGGCGGTGGCTGCCTCGATTACAGGGGTTGAGAATGTTTTTCTCTTTTTAGATTGGGGATTTTTTTGGAAGCATAATTTTAATTCCAGCGTGATTTGGTAATGTTTGATTTTGATTCTATCATGATTTAGCAGTGTTTGGGTTGGAATCGTGATGACTTGATTGTGTTACATTTACTTCGTGTTCATTCCTGATTCTCACCCAAACAACATTTTGATTTTGATTCCAACAATTCAATACCGAGAGCACCCAAACAGGAAAAATGAAATTGAATTCGATTCTAACTGATTCAATTCTAGACGATTCAATTTCATGCAATTTGATTCATAGAAATTGATTCAATTTCAGAAATCCAAACGGACTCTGATGGAAATCTTCTCCCCCAATGACTACAGGTTTACAAATGAAATTGATCTTTGATATTGTTTCAACAATGACTCGTAGTACCGTGTTACTCCCTCTGTTCTTTATCACTTTGACTTAACTAATAGTTTTTTATCATATAAAAATTATATTTTTTAGATTTATCATAAAATAAATTTTCATAATAAATATATTTTTACACTAGAAATTATGTAGAGTAATTTGCTAAATATTATTAGTAAAAATTAAAAAAGTTTAACTTTATCCAAACCTAAAAATCTTATATTTTGTAACGAAGGTAGTACCTATTTTAGCACTTTACTCGTGGAGTTGCTTTATTCTAATCATGAAACTCAACAACTGTAAGCTGGATGCATTGGTTGGTGCATACGCTATAATACTAAAATATAATGTTGTTTTTTCTGAAAAAAATGTGGAGAAAAAGCTAGTTAACCGTTGTGACACCTAAGGCATGTTTGGTTTATCACCATACCCGTTGCGCTAATAGTTGGCTAGCCAGCAATTTGGCAAACGATTTGACTGCCTGCGTTTCGCCAACGCGCTGAGAAAATGAACTATTCTATCTGTTTTTTAATTTATGTTGTCGTTGATTTTTTAAATTTAATTTTGATTATTTGTATTATTAAAAAAATAATAAATTTTATATATTTTAATATTATTTGATTTATTATTAGAGTTATTTAAGTCACAACTTAAAATTTTACGCATTCAAGCTATTTTTTTAATAAAACGAATGATCAAAATTAATTTATAAAAATCAATGATGATATTATTTTAAAAATAAAAGGAGTAAGCGTTAGTGTCCTCACGTGGGCACGCTAGTTAAGGGCGTCTAAGTATCCACCAAATCCATACGAACGCCTCCAAAATTTGGCAGAGCTTTGGCGTCAAACCTAGCGAGCCCCTAATGCCAAACTCTCCGCGGTTGGCCGATGATGGTATGAAGCTCTGCGGCTCTGTCGTCGTCGTTCTTGAGTTTGGCTAACGACGGTGTCGGTCGTATGGTTCAAAGCAATTGAAAACTAATTGGCTTTTTAGTTTTTATTGAAACCGATCCGGCTATGTACAAAAAGTCGAACGTTCTCGATAAAAAACAAAGCATGGTGTTGTAACAAAAATAATTTCATTCAGTTTTATTGATTTACTGTTCAGTTTTTTTTAAAGATTACGCGTTTTATATTAAGAAAGAAGGAAATAACAACGTAAACTTTTACACGACCTAGTTACAAACCAGTAAAAATTATTCGCCAAAAAAGTGTGATCAGACAAGAAATTTTGTCCGACACTAAGCACGTACATCGTTCATGGTCTTAGTCACAACTATATGTGCTAATAAACAACGTTGTCTGAAAACTCTAGTATTGCGCTTGAATCAGAGTGTTCAAATAACAAAAATGACTAGAGTCGAACAAGCTACAACAGGCTTTAGCAACATGTCATCAGTTGGTGAACAGTAATCCGTGATTTTTTCATTCCAATATGGTATAATATTTGCCACTCATAATGTCGTAGAATACGGAACCCCACTTTTTTGCTACGCACTGGTCAAAACCTAACACTTCTCTGCTGAAAATGCACTAGTCAAAACCCACGAAACTGCGATTTTGTTACTATTCGACTGTTATTTTTTTATTTGAATTCTCCTCAAAGACATCTGGGTGGAATTTGGACAGCAGGCCACCCAAAACTGAAGCAACGATTTGACGCCGTGGCCACGCTATTTTTCTTCACGCCCGAGACACCACCGCTGACCTCGGTTGGCCAGCGTGCTAATTTTTCTCACCGGGATGTTGTTTTCTTTCTAATAAACTTTAAGTACAATACTTAAGTACAATACTTCTCACCGGTTGACAAAAACGATTTGACGCCGTGGCCACGCTATTTTTCTCACCGGGATGTTGTTTTCTTTTTAGTAAACTTTAAGTACAATACTTCTCACGTATGAAGTCACAGGAGAGCGATGTTTTTGTCACGTATCAGATCTTGACGTTTGGTGATCTTTAAAAAAATACAAGTTAGTTGCTAAGTACAGTTATAAATGTAAAATTATCTGTGAAATATGTAAGTGTGTTGAAGTGTGAGTGTGTTAGTTTGTATAAAGACAAATATTACACTTATATTCTATAGGAGAGACTTAAAAAAAAAACACGAAGCGCCTGTCGACGCTGACACTGCAGTTTTCCCGTTGGGTTTATGGTAATCCACTGGTCAGATTTCCTGGAAGAACACGACCGTACCCACTCCACCTCCACGAAGACATCTTTTGTCGCTTCCAGGCTAGCTCCAGCTCCACCTAGCCTAAGCACACAGGAAGCCGCCTGCCCAGCCCACGGAAAATTCCCCATTCAAAACCTCTTCTTCCTTCCTTCCAAAAAAAAAAAAACCTCTTCTTCCTGCCATCTCGCCTCGTGCACTGGTCGCTACTCGCTACGGCGCGTGGAGTGACTGAGCTCCTTACCCCTCCCACAAGACAAGAGGCGGGGCGGATTCGTGGCCGGCAGAGCGAGCCGGAGGACCGGAGATGGTGGGGGTCGGTGGCGGCGGCGGGCCGCTGCGGCGGGTGGGCAAGTACGAGGTGGGGCGGACCATCGGGGAGGGTACCTTCGCCAAGGTCAAGTTCGCGCAGAACACCGAGACCGGGGAGAGCGTCGCCATGAAGGTGCTCGACCGGTCATCCATCCTCAAGCACAAGATGGCCGAACAGGTGACCTCTCCCTTTCCTTTTTCTTCTTCTATCCTCCTCGCTTGGAGTGTCGGTCCAGAGATTGGGCGATCCAGCGTGTAAATGGACATAGAGGAGTTCGATTTCCTGACCAAGCATTTCTGCGTACCAATTTTTACTTAGATTCTTAGGGGATTGGCTCATTCCTCCAGTGGAACACGAAGCGAGCTGAATGATTGATGGGCCTAGGATGCTTACGAATTGTCCTTTTGTTCGTCCTCGCAGATTCAGAGAGAGATATCCATAATGAAGCTTGTGAGGCATCCCAATGTGGTTAGGCTACATGAAGTACGCCTCTGTCTCCCTTCTCTGTGCAAAGACTGTTTAAAAACTTTTATTCTGGTCACTTTTCCTTTTTTAGGTGCCAATACAATTCGTTCTGTTATGTCCAGGTTCTGGCGAGCCGGAAAAAGATATTTATAATTTTGGAGTTCATCACTGGCGGCGAGCTGTTTGACAAGATTGTACGTTAGATTTAACTACTGTTAATGATAAATGTCTTGTTCACTCATGACTTTTAGTTAGGACGTATGAAAACAAATATTAGTTCCATCCTGGATCTGCAATTTGTCGCTTTTGCTTGTTGAATTGTTTTTAAGTCATATTTGCCGTAATTGTTATATATCCTGATTTCAGTTGAATGCGTTACATGTATACATGTAGTAACCCAAATGACTCAATTTGTAGCGAAGATCTATCCTGTTTTACTTTGTAGTTAGGCTAAGTTCTTCTGTAACATGAACGGAGACATTATAATGTTTCAGATTCGTCACAGGAGACTCAACGAGGCAGATGCACGTAAATACTTTCAGCAGCTTATTGATGGTGTTGATTTTTGCCACAGCAAAGGAGTCTATCATCGAGATCTAAAGGTGAACACTGAAAAGGAACAATGAATATGTCTGAGCATATAATTTTTTTATTTGTTGATCAAATTGTGTGTGGATGCAGCCTGAAAATCTCCTCCTTGATTCCCAAGGTAATCTTAAAATTTCTGACTTCGGACTGAGCGCATGGCCTGCCCAGGTATATATCTTTATGAATAATTCTTAGCTTCATTTTTTTTTCTCTTTCTTGAGTTGCTTTGTTTGATCTTTTCCAGGGAGATTCCCTTCTGCGTACGACTTGTGGAACTCCAAACTATGTTGCCCCAGAGGTACTACAGCTGAATCATATGATTTGAGTTAATAAGACACGAAATCTGCCCAGTGTAATGAAATGGTAGAATAAGACTTCACTATAGCGTACGTCATAAAATGGTAGCAAATTTTTGTTTATTGGCATTTGGATATCAAATTCTACAAGCATTGTCAAAATCTTGTGTCTTCTTTGTGGCAATGGGATAACCGAAACCATTAGATTTAGTATTGGTAATCATTTTAAGAGCATTTTTGTTGGCAAAACGTCATTCTACTTTGTAAGTTGTAACATGCTATGATTGTATTTGTATAATATCACTTGCACGTGGGGGTGTTATGTGATGACTCATTAAAATTATACACTGAACGAGCCTACTAAGAAGAGGAAAACATTCTCTATTGTCCACTGATGATATTTGTGTAGACAACTTCGTACATTTGCACATGTACATAACTTGTCACACACACTGACACAACTTACTAGGCTATTTTACATATGCATGACTAATAACAATCTATTCTTACTTGGTAAATTTTAAATTCTGTAACCTGTACCTGAAAAATATTTTGTTTACTCCACCTTTTCATTCAATCCATCTATCTGGACCAGGTTCTCGGTCATAAAGGATATAATGGAGCCCTTGCTGATACTTGGTCGTGTGGAGTTATCCTATATGTCCTGTTGGCAGGTTATCTTCCATTTGATGAAGGGGATTTGACTGCTCTTTATGGAAAGGTTTGGTTCTGATGTTATAATATGACTTCAAGTTCAATCAACTACTCTGTTGAATGTTGAGATAAATTACTTAAATAATCTATAACCATCAGATATGATAACATTTTCTTTAGAATTCGTTTAGCTTATTTTCATTTAGTATTTATTTGTCTGTGTAGTATATCAATTTGAATTGCAGCTTCTCTTATTGTCTCACAATTTATGTAGTCAATTCATTTAGCCTACCCAACTTACTTGGGACTAAAAGCTTTGTTGTTATTGAATGATATTAAGTGGACTTTGTGTTTGTTTATGAAAGTTTGGTGCATAGAGAACTAAATTATGTAGTGTAGCCTGCCTGCTGTCTCTGGTATGATTATAATGACCTAGTACCAACATTTCCAATGTCAATCATTCTAATTATTACCTTTAAACCAGATCACTCCATTGGATAGCTTTTCATGTACCGCATCATGTAGTAGTGGGAGGAAATGAAAGATGTTGAGTTGTCGACTAGCTGGCTACAACTTGAATGCATGAACTCACAATGGTTTTTGCTTTATTTCTGTATAAATGTTTGTATTAAGATATCTTTTGTTGTGGCCTAAAAAGGAAACAATGATCTTATGCGGTTGGTTGTTGGAGAGCTAGCTACTTAGCTTACTATATATCCATCCCTTTTTTCTTCATACAGATTGAGAGCGCAGAATATTCATTCCCAGCATGGTTTTCAGGTGGTGCAAAGTCACTTATTCGTAGAATTCTTGACCCTAATCCAGATACAGTAAGTAAAAGCTCTACATCTGTTTAAATGACAAGAATTTGCTAAGAGCCAATTCCTTGTCATGAATTTTGGGATGATATGCTATCATTATGTTTTGGCTTTTCCAGAAATATGCCTTGTGCTTGAATATATCCAATCAGAAACTAACAGCGAAACACAACGATATATAACAGCAACGTATATTGTTTGTCTTTTCTTTAGGGTTATGGTTGTAGCTAGATGACTTGCCCACTTGCCAGTTTTATTTGTTTCAGGCATTGAGATTAGAGTTCCATCAGTAAATATGTAGATTTATATTCATCAAAAGGTTAATGTACCATGTGGAGGATGTAGGTCTATGTGTAGATTAGATGAAAAACTCGACCTCTAACAAATTTTTTGGTATTCTAACTAGATCTGACAATAATTTTTTTTCATTTGTAACAGAGAATCAGAATAGAAGAGATCAGAAATGATGAATGGTTTAAGAAGAATTATGAACCTGTCAAAGAAGTAGATTATGAAGAAGTAAATCTCGATGATGTTAATGCAGCTTTTGACAGCCCTGAGGTATAGATCTTATTCTGCCACTATTTGACTGGAACTCCTTTTGATGGAAAGTGTTGCACATACTTTTTGACATAGTATTTACATGATATTATAATCTCAGTCACTTGATTCCAGTAAACACTTGGCAGAATATTCCACTTTGCCAACTCAACTCATAAGCAAAAGCCCTGTGGTTGTGGATATACATTATCTAATTTACTTCACTTAGGCATAGTTAATTATTAAACAGTGCAGTATCTGTGTTTTCCTCCCCTGCTTTGACAGTGGTTTATTGTTGTCTTTCCTGTCTGCTTTACACAAAAGCAATCCCGTGAGAACTTGCCTTACCTTGTTTTCCTCCCTTATTTGTTAATATAATATCGAGTAGTATACAAATGTATTGCATGATTCCTGATGGAATTATGTTTCCTTGAGCTGCTTATTTATAAACTTATTGTTAGGTATTTTGATTGGACACATGTAATTTATGCATTGTTAATGCATTTATTTTCCTTTTACAAATTGTTTTCTGCTATTTCAGGAGGATACTGAGCTTACTTTTGACGATGAAGCAGGTCCCTTGACACTAAATGCATTCGACTTAATCATTCTATCACAAGGATTGAACCTTGCGGCCCTATTTGATCGCAGACAAGTAGGTGGCTGGCCAATCATTGCTGCCTATGATTTTGGCAAAATAGTAGCTATAGTAGTAAAACAGTTATATTGACAAGTCCCATATATATGTTCTTTTGTTATAATTATGAATTCTGGCTTCTAGTCATAATGGCATCCTAGCTGCTTATTGTTAGTTTAAGTGGGTTTGCAGGAAATTGAAGACTTAATACTGTTGTTTGTATATTCATGCATTCTTGTATCGTAAAAAGCAAATATTATAACCATTTGGTTCAAATGAATATTAAATTATTAGAGATTAAGTGAAGAATGTTTTAGCTTCAAACCAAGAGCACGAGTTATGACCTATAACTGTTAGAGTAGACTGCCATAACTTTTAGAGAGGCACTTTATACCCCCACCACTGCCCCACCAAAAGTCTCTGAACCATGTATGCTATAATTCACAAAATGTATGCGTGCAATCTATTCGTCCTACAATGACCCCGAATATGAGTGCACTCTTCACTTGAGTTAGGTTTTCACATTTTTCAGACCCAAATGTCAGAAATATACTGATTTGAAAATTCAAAGGTTTGAACTCACTAGGGTCCAAACGAAAGTATTTCTGGGTATAACTCTTATAATTTCCGAATCATGGTCAACATATTGAGCTTTTGAAGCTATTAGTTCTATACCTATCATGATTGATATCAATATAGTGTCAGCCTTTTACATATTTTTAATATTTTTTCTACAGGATTATGACAAGCTTCAAAATAGATTCTTATCATGCAAACCAGCAAAGGTTATCTTGTCAACTATGGAGGTTGTTGCACAATCCATGGGGTTTAAGACGCACATTCGCAATTATAAGGTTTGTTTACTCTAGATAATCAAATTAGCATATGCAAATTTTTGACTGGGCTGTTTTACCCATCCATTTATATAGTAGTTAACATGTGACTATTACTATTACATTGCAAGATTGATTCTTTTTTAGTATATTTGTGGTGTACTAATACAGAAGTTTCTTTTTCTTGAAAAGCTGTGCTATATTTCCCCATTGCAGTGTCCATGTATGGGTATATATATATACATATATATATCATGCTTACTCAGCCACAAGTTATGTTGTAGTTGGAAGAAATACATAATGTTTAACACTGATAATTGCATTGCATGTGCCTGTTATTTAACTCTTCCTTTTGTTATTTGGTCTGCTGCCTTCTTGTGCGATTGACCCCTATTATTTTTTGATAGCATTACGCTAACATTTGAGATTTGCATTTTACTAGTTTGTTTTGGTTGCTAATCAGTCTATTGCAGTGAGCATTTTATTATTGCCCTTTAACTAGTTGCAATACTGTAATAATCAGATGAGGGTGGAGGGTCTAAATGCGAACAAGACTAGTCATCTCACAGTTATGGTTGAAGTGAGTGATCTTTATGCCGAAGTGCATCTCATGTTTGACTGCTTTCTTTGTGAAAAGTCCTATTCTTTCTGCCCCAATGTTTTTCATTTTGCTCTGGTTTTAGGTTTTTGAAGTTGCTCCATCAATCTTCATGGTGGAACTACAAAGAGCAGCAGGAGATATTTCAGAATATAACACGGTTGGAGCTATTCTTATATATTTGTCCCATTTTATTTTCATATGCTTTCAACTGATACATTCTATTCAGCTCTGTTAATCTGATAAAATGAAATTGGATAATTGAATTAGTAACAGTGCCTGTAGTTGTGCGATTTATATGCTTGTTGCACTTGCGTAGATTAAAAAGAAGAAGAAAAATCTAGACAAATGTCACAAACCATAGAGGAATTAGGTAATCTTTTAATTTGAAAGCAGGTAGCAAAATTCACCCCAAAGAGGACTGAAATTTGGGTGTTCTGGTTCTGGGTGTACTACAACAATTCCACACCCTTGGTCAGCTGAGCTAGGTTTAGCACCTCACTTGCGTGGGTTGGCATTATGAAAAAAATTAAAATGTGAAGAAATTGATTTACTTTTTTCCTCTGATACCTGGGGGACATGCTCAGCTAACTCTAGCAGTTCTCTTGCATCACAGTTCATAAATAATTACTCCAGCAAATTAGATGACATCATCTGGAGATTTTCAGTTGAGAAGGGAAAATCAAGGATATCCCGTTTATCGAAGTGCTAATTTGTCTTCTACATCTGTCACACGTACGCCATTCTCTGCTCAAATTTGAAAGTCGTGCCATAATTTTGTGACCTTATGAGCACGTCCTGACATAATTTTTCTCTGAGGATATCTTTCTGCTCTGTTGTTGCAGGTACCACGCATAATCTAATGCTGTTGTGGTGTCATAGCTTAATGAGTGTATGTATCTGCAGGACTGTATAAAAATTGACCGCTAATATTCTAGTTCTAGGAGTTGATATCGACTAGTGTGTCATGATGTGTGTCCCTACGTATAAAAGGCCCCCTCTAATAGAGTTTTCGGTACCTCAGTTTCCATGTAGATAGTTTTCATCGATGTATTTGACAATCTTGATATCTTCCACGCATAATTTCAGCTTCCATTCCCGTCTGGATCGTTTTGGGAAGGAGAATTCCAGGTCCGCACGATCTGTCAACTGCTTGTAGCTGGTGCTGGTTTCCATTCATTTGTTGTGTCATGTTAGCAACTTGCATTGGGCTGAGGTTATTGGAGTCCAGGAATGACGAAACTGGAAGTGTTAGTTGCATCGGGCTGAGGTTATTGGAGTCCAGCGAGGCGAAGGGGCGCATGCCGCCGCCTCAGATCCGACCACCGCCCGCCGAAGGTGCATATCGACGTGCTGCCGGACTAAAGCACCTACCTGCGCCCGACTTGGCTGACCGGAGCAGCGGCAGCGTCATAGAGACCAGCGTCTCCGTCCCCATCGAATTGGAGTCACCTTGAGCCCATGTTTGCGCTATAAGTGGATTGGCATACATTGATGTCGACTGATTGTCCTGATGCATCTCCCTACTACTACTACTTTTTTTTTTTTTTGAGCCTATCTCCCTACTGCTACTTCAGCAGACGTGACTTCTGTGAGAATGTCTCCACTTCGTACAGCTGAAGGTGGATCTGAGTTGACGTTCTATTGTGATCCATTTAGACAAGGTAGATCATATAAGTTAAATAATTACTCCGCAAATTGCATTGTGAAAACTTTATTTCGAGACAAATATAGTGATGCCTTTTGAGTGGAGTACTCCGTACCACTTTTGGCAAGTGGCACACGACCTCTAGTCATTACAAACCAAAACATGTTTCAACAAACATATCGTCATGTCACTTTCACCATAATGAAACGAAAGTAAACTATTAGTGCCTACTTATCTTGAATCGTTGAATCGACGTTCTGCCATGGCCAAATTCCCTTCTGAAATTCATGAACTCTGGGAAAGAAAAACTCCGGTACTGTGCAGGCGTCTCAGCTGTAACCAGCTCGGGGAGTGGCCCAAAGAGGTCAGACTCGCCACGTTTGGCAGGGTTGAAGAATAGGGCAATGGACACCCTGGCATCTTGTATAGACTTGATGACCACTCTATGCTCCACGCTCTTGTATTCGTCATTAGAAACCACCTGTGTGAATCCGTGGAGGGAAAGAAGGTTAAAATGATTAATAAAATTTGACCTGACATATTCTCCTCAAAATTTACTTAATAATCTTTGAAATCAAACTATCCTTACTAGAGGTGAAAATTAATCACAATGAGGTTATCCTTCAAACTTCTTTAGTTAAAAAAATAAACTAATTTTTTTCAAAAGTAGTGGGATTTTAAAAACTCAATTAATTCTTTTAACTAAAAGGTTCAGAGATTAACCTTAGGTTACACTCCTAATCGTTGCTCTTCATTATATACTCTCTTTGTTCTTTTTTACTTATCATTCTAAATGTGTACATGGTAATTAAAAATGCTGTCTTTTTTTACTTGTCATTCTGAGTGTGTACATGGTAATTAAAAATGATGAAAAAGATAGCATGCGCTCAAAATCAAAAGTAAAGAGATAGAGATAGTATATATTGAAAATAGAGAAAGATGCATTGGATTCCTGATTGCCAAGCGCCACCTTTATTCTAGCTTTCTCCCGAAGCCTCTCTCCTTCTCTCGTGTCTGCTACAGTGAGGCGGTGAGCGAGCAGTGGCCCCCACCACCGGCGAGCGAGGGCTCCCTCGCCTGCGATGGCCTTCGAGGCCACCGTGAGCTGGGGAAGACCGGAGATCCGTCAGTGGTGGGTGGGTTAGATCCTAGTTTGTCTAAGTTTAGGTCTTTTAGGAGTAAGTTTCCAGGGAAGGTGCTGAGGTGGTTGCAGCTTCATCCTGTTTGAAACAAGGTCTTCCTAGCTCTTCTCCGCCTTGGTGCCGTTCTCCTCTAACGTCGGTGACAAGCTCGTGGGGTCGGGGTCCGGCGTGTTCAGCTCCTTTTGTGGAGGAAGTGGATGGCATCGTCTGGCGTCCTGGTGATGCTGGTGGTGTCGTGCGGTAGTCCGGCTCTTGTAACCGGACTTTTAGAGGTTAGATCTGGCCGGGGTCTTTGTCGTTTCTCGGCGAGGTGGTCTGTTTCAGTTGAGTGTGCCCGGCCGTTGTTCGTTCTGCTCTGGCTATTTATTGCGGCTCTCTTTTTCAAAGCTTTGCGATGGAGGTTATCAGTAGTACTCCTTGCTACTTCTTTCAGGTTTCGACAGCGGTCCAGAGGATCGCGGCGGCATCCATGTTAGTTGTCGCGGCGGCGAAGCTTCTTCCTCTACGATAGAGCTCGTTTTGGTGCAAGACTTCGACTTCCACGTTGTGGGTCTTGTGTGCGTCTAGTTTTCGTTGGTGTCTCGATGTCTGTATTTGTGTTTGTATTTCATTATTTTATGAATACAGATATCAATTTAATAAAAAAAAGAAAAAGATGCATTAGAAAATGAGGATGACAAGTAAATAAAGATAAACTTGTAAACTATAAGATGATAAGTAATTACGGACAGAGGAAGTAGCATTGGTAGAGTTTCAAACGTTACTACTATTTTTTTTACGGAGGGAGTATTAAACTATGCAATTGGTCAACACAATCAGCTCGAGTTCTTACAATCCTTTTTAAAAACAATATAGTACAAAGAGGAAAAAGATAAATTAAATGAGAAGTAGATTGTACCAACTTGAAATGAGGTAAGATTTTATTTATGAGATTAAACGGACAAAATGAATTATTTGAGTGAGTAAAATGAACTTTTTTTATTCAGTATTAGTGACGTGTAAGAAACTATTAATAAATGATAACCACATTTATCATCTAAGCAATGGTAAACGAAAGTAAACTATTGGAATGGTATTTTAGCGAAGCTCGAAGAATGGTATAGTTGCAAAAATCTCGGACAAGGAATTGAGGATGTGACAGGAAAATGAAATAAAGATGATATCAGTGTCAAGTTGCCAGCGGCAGCTAACCATGGTTTATAGAAGTTTCTTTCCATCTAAATAAAAAAAATTGATGCCGTGTCGAATAGTTTAGTCGCAACTTGCAAAATGATAAATGTAACGTAATGGCTTTGTCGAATTGCTAGGCGAACATCAAAGGCACGCACCTTGAGCACATCCCCGATGTTGACCAGAAGCGCGCCGGTCACCGGCTCGACGTCAACCCAAGCGGTTGCGGCGTCGTCGTCGCGACGCACCTGCAGCCCGCCGACGCCGTCCTGCGCCAGCACCGTGAACAGGCTGGGGTCGGTGTGCTCGAAGCTGCCCGCGACCCGTGTCGGCTCAGGGCACGGCGGGTAGTAGTGGCACACCATCAGCCACCCTTCCACCTGCATCGCCCGCTCCAGCCGCTCCGCCTCGACGCCGAGCGCTTCCGACAGGAGCCCCGCCATCTCCTTCCCGAACCCCGTCAGCGCGCGCTGGTACTCCTGCAGCGCGTCCCGCCACGCCGCCGGGAGGCGGCCGAGGTCGGGCGCCTGCGGACCGAAGCGGACGCTCAGGGTGTCGCGCCATGGGAGGGTAGGAGTGCCCCCCTGTCTCGGTCGGTGCGGGATGGTGGAGTAGGTGACGGCACCGACGGGCTCGAGAGAGTAGAACGCCGAGCGCTTGGCCACCGGCTGCTCGTGGAACGCCCTGGCCGCTGAGACGGCCGCGTCGATGGTGCCGGCCGGGACGCCGTGGCCGATGACGTGGAAGAAGCCGCACGAACGTGACGCGGCGCGGATGAGCGCGACGGCCTCTGAGCGCGGAAGGGCGAGGTCAACGGTTGGGATAGCCAAGTCCGTGGCCTTCGGCGGAGGCTGCGGTGTTGGCGCGGTGGGCACGAGGAACAGCTGAGGCACGGGAGTAACGCCGGCCTCGACGAGGCCGCGGACGCCGCCGCGGAACGCGTGGAACTCGGCCAGAGCGGCCGCGGTGGCGTCGTCGTTAGCTCCGGCCATATTTTCTGTCTATTCCAAAACTATCTTTTGTGGGTCTACATTGCTGGATCACCGGGTCGAGCGCAGCATATTGTCTTCGATCAAAATGATTACTTTTTTTAATTATATAATTATGACATGTCAAGATCGGATGGTGCGTGAGGACGAGTAAGTGTAGTGGTTTTTTTTTCTTTTCGAAATCGTAAGTGTAGTGGTTGACCAAACTAAAACTAGCGAATGGGTTGCTCTGCTTCTCGAGGGTCGCTCTAGGGCAGCTCACTCAATAGAGGTGCTCTGACAGAGCTCTGTCGTAGCAGCTAACGGCTCTGTTTGATACAGCAGGAACTTAATAAAAAAGTAGTTTATTTTTTTAGTTAATGAAAAATAGCTAAAAAATAAACTGCTGTTTAAGTTATTTTGATAAGCTGCTGAACTAATAAGATGTAAAATAAATTTATTATTTGACGTAACTTCTATTTATTTCTGTAAATAAATTAAAAATAAACTGCGCCAAACAGTCTAACGTATCCAAAAGTTATCGCGATGCAAGCGGGGCAGGTCGCGGCTGCCCGCCCCGCATCCTGCAGGAGCCGCAGTCTTGTTTGCGGGACCGCCGCTGTCTGCATGTTGCCGCAAACTTTTGACGGGTTGCTTGCAGCTGTCCGAAAAACGCCGCAACAGTGGAGCAGCGCGAGGTAAGCTGTCAATTAGTATCCGGCGAACATGGAGTCGAGCATGGCGACGCATTCCTCGGAGCCGACGAGCAGCTCACCGGAGCACATGAAATTTCGGAGGAACGACAGGGGCTTCGAAAGGCTGAAATTTGGGGAAACTTTAAAATCGACTCAACTCGCTGTAGGAGTGGAGAAATTGATACATTGAAAAGCTTACACACGCGAAAACACACCATCTTAGTGAAGAACGGAGGTAGACCAGAGTAGGCTCGGCTATGGCCTTTTCGGCAGTAGTGTTCGAAGGTTGACGACGACGAGAGAGAGAGAGCTAACGAAGCGTGGTGGGCAGATTGACGAGGACGCTCTGTAGTGGTGAGAGGCGAGCGCCGTGACGTTATCCATGCGAAGGCGGTGCTAGAACGTAAGCAGCTACGTGGCCACGTGCTAGCAGCGTGCAGAGGTTAAGCAACTCTGTCAGAGCGGGCTTTGCGGCGCCGTCGGAACCCGCAGGATTAACCGCATCGACTTGCTTTCGCAAAGCGGGTGGATTAATGGGTGTTAAGCGGGTTCGTGGAGCAGGTAATCCCGCTGGCTTTGCAGGCAGCCCCGCGTCGCTTGCACCCATAATTGTATAACACCTTTAAAAGTAGATCACATTTTCAAATAAATAACATTAGCACTATGTGTTTTCCCCTATACGGTTTACTTAAGTAAGAGAGAGATGCTGTGATAATTTATAATACCTATATAATTATCCCCTACTAAGTATCCTATCTTGATTCTCATTTAGCCACATCACTTTAAATAATTTTGTTCGTCCGATGAAAATCCGATGGTTAAGCATCACCAGAGGCTTTGACCCCACCCGTCTGCCTCCCCCGACGCATCTGCTCCTCGGTCCTCGCCCGCCTCCTCATTCCTCCCCCGTCACCGCATGCCCATCGCCCACCTCCAGCCGCACGGTCGCCTCCCTCAGCCCGCCCGCCTCCCCTCCCTGCCTGCTCGTGCACCCCGCCCGCCCACCTCCCCTCCCTGCCTGCTTGTTTTGTTGTGGTATGTTGTTTCAAGTGCTGCTAGGGATTGGTCGAGTCTTACCAGCGTTGCTCCAAGGAATAGAAAGCGATTGATCTGACTTAGACACACATTTCGCAAATCTTAGGCTCCTGATGAAATTGAATTGTGTGTTGATAGGTCTTCTGGACTTTTTTTTCTTCTATATCTGATGTATGTTGTTGCACACCAAGGAAGCAGAAACCACATCGTGTATACAATGATCTAATGAGATGAGATTGGGAGTGATAAAAGTGTGCCTTGACATGTCTTCTGGATTTATTTCTACTGTATTTTATTTATTATCATCTTTTATGTTTTGACTTTGCTCATGACAAGTATTTTCATCAAGTTTATCTGATTTTGGTTGCTTTATGCAGCTATGCTAGAGAAAATAGACACAATCTGTTGCCACCATTTACTGGAAACCCAGGTTGATTGAATGTTCTTGCGGCTTCTCAATGCTCATGTAATCATGCTTGCTGCTGTCTTCCCTATCAGCTAGTGGATGTGGTAAGTTCAAATAGTTTGTTTGAGTACAGTTCAAAAAAATTTGCACTGCTGCAATATTTAATCGTACAAGTCATTGTGATACTACCCGGGTTTCTTACTTCTTTTCTTTTTCCCATCTCCATGTGTATGTTATCAGAACTGAACTTGATAATTTCAATTTATATGTCACTCTCAGGATGGTCAAATTGATTATAACGAGTTTACTGCAATGATGAGAAAGGGCAATGCTGGTGGAGCACGAAGAACCATGAGAAACAACCTGCTGAGAACTAATTCGTGTCACAGGGTTCTGCCTTCTCCATGCTTCCATTTGAAGTTTTGCGTACCTCATCTGCTGTATTTTACAATTACTAATCACATTTAGTTCATTGACATGGACTTTTATTCCTTTAGAGAATAGTACCATTAAATTATTTCAGGATTATTTTGTTCGGACATTAGTTCTATTTATTATGATTACTTTTTGATAAAAAAGAACATACATTAATGCCACAATGAAGATACCTCAGCTTAAAAAAAAAAATGAAGATACCTCGAAGCAAATTGATAGTACCATAATATGTCTATCTCTTCATAGACATGGTGATTATCGCCTATTGAGTATTTTGTATTGAGATATTTGTATTCATTATTGAAGCCTGTCTAATGCATTTTCTTTGTTCAATATTAAACTCTAACTGTTGATCCTGGTATGATTCCAGTTATATGGCCTTCTTGATGGCAACATTTTGGTTTCTCTGGTCCCCCCTCAACACCCTCCGTGCTGAGCTTTTCATTGCATTTCACCTAGGGCTTCTCTGGATGTGTTATTTGAGATGATTTGCTTGTGGACAATGCAATTTTGGTTGGATGGCTGTCATTGCAGGGGCTTGGGCCGGACTCGACTAGCATCAAGAAGGTTGAGAAGGAATTCAAGGAAATGGACAAGAAGATAAATAGTAAGTGAAAAATGAAAATTTTGTTTTTTTCCTTAAGTTTCTGGCGCTAGATAAGTTGATGCCGTGTGTTCAGGTCCTAGAGATCAGTTAGTGCTATTTCCTGCAAGTTTAATTGATATAGGGACATTTAGTGTTTCATTGTTTGGGTCCTAGAGATCAATTTCACAGATCTATTCTAAATAAGGAATTACTATCGACAGTTTACATTCATCTAAGATTTTCATTTTCTTAGTAGATATGCCCAATTGTATGAAGACTTCATGTCACCGATTCCTAGAGAAGAAAAGGTAGTTCAGTTGAGGTAGAAAGCTAGCCTAGGATTTTCTCCCTTAATGTAGAATCAGTTTTTTTTTTCTTCACAAATCGCTCCCTGGATGTAGTACATGCGAAGATCTATATCTACTGATTCCATAACGCATGGGATGCCTGCTTATTTTGCAAGAATCTTGCCAGCACATTAATATGGTATTTATCATTAATTGTATAGGATGAATTTCACAGCAAAAATATAGGATTCAAGAATTTTCCTGCAATACGAAAGGGACCTAAACTTAACGCACCTGATTATTGCTTCTGGTAAATTGCACTTTTTGTGGTTTTCTTAGCTGTGCTCAATTTTTTTAGTAATCTGAACCATAGAATAAATTATGAAGTGCCATTGATACATATTCTACATGTGTTGCCATGGATCTTGAAATTCATGAAGCAAAGACTAATGAAGCTGCAACGGTGGGAGATAGCTTAGAAGCAACTATGTCCTGGTGCAAAAGGTTTCTTGGCTTCCAGGTTATTGGAGGAGCAGAAGGTAATAATCAAATTTGTGGTTAATACTTGGGACCGTAGGATTAGAGATGGCAGGGGTCAGTGGCAGGGGATTGGCGCTGCGGCGGGAGGGAAAGTACGAGGTGGGGTGCACCATCGGGGAGGTACTTTCGCCAAGGACTAGCAGAACACCAAGACCAGGGAGAGCATCGCCATGAAGGTGCTTGACCGGTCCTCCATCCTCAAGCACAAGATGGCCAAACCGGTGATCTCTTTTACTTTTTCGTCTTCTATCCTCCTTATTCTTCCATAGACAAAAACAGATATGAGAACTGCTCCGGTATTGGAGTACTAAACACGCAACCCACTGATCAATTGTTTAGGGATCAGTTACAACAAGCGAACAACTAGATCTACAGGAAAGTGAACAAATTTATTCAATTTCTACCATCATTGTTTTTTTAACAACTTTGACAATCAAAGTTTGTGCCCTCTGTAATTGCTGGGCTCAAAGATTCTTATCAGTGAGCAAAGCTGCACCATCCCTTTAAGGTTGTCCAAATAGCTCTGAAATCATATTGCAGTTACACAATTCAGGTGGTTCAAGCACAACTCGATGACATATCCCCAAATCGCAAAAGTAGTCTGCATGTTCTGGTGATCAGGAGAAAGTGACAAGGATTCCCTGCTTTTTGCTATATACAACTTAAATTGTTCTTTGGAATATTTTGTAATCACTTTCTGTCTATCTAAATTGAAAAAGTGGATTGGCCGAAACTTATGTCACAACGTGTTTTTCGCCTTTTAGTTGATCACTAAAAAACCTGCGCGGCAATTGCCGCGCTTTTCGTGTATATTTTTGTTGTACACCCCTAGTTGAAGCAGTATATTTTAAATTTATTATTTAACAAATAAAAGTATTATTGCCTTGATATAGATGACAAAGTTTTATAAACATATACTTCGGTCTCAAAAAAAAGTTGTCGATATGATCTTCAAATCATAAGTGTGACCCTTGTTATCTATAAAATATTTAATAAAAAGTAGCATCGGTACACTTTTAAGAAAGTATTTTTAAAACAAATTATTTCTAATTTTGTAACTTAATAAATTTAAAATTATTTCTAATTTATATTGGAAATGTTTGATTAAAACATTGCATCTAAAGCTACTAAATTTTTTTAAACCGAAGTTGTAAGCGGGAAAAAGATCGAATTTTAGTTCTCATAGTAATCAAGGAGTATTTTTAGAAGATAAAATAATTTAATTATCTAAATATACATTTTTATAACATATAAAGGTATTTAATTATAACATATATTTACAAGATATAGAAGTAGAATAAATTTATAAGAACTTCTCTTATATCTTTTAGAATAGTTTTATTGAATCTATAGCATAGTAATGAAGAAGTATTTTTAAGAGATAAAATAATTTAAGGTATCTAAATATAAATTTTTATAACATATAAAGATTTTTAATTATAACATATACTTGTAAGATACAGAAGTAGAATAAATTTATAAGAACTTCTCTTATATCGGCACGGTTGTTCGTGACTGCTCTTGTCGAGCAGGAGCACACTCCTACTTTGACCAGAGAAAGTATTTTTTTTCTTTTTTAATATCTATTGTTTCAATTTCCTAATATTCATCATTATATTTTAATTCGACGGTTAATATTTTTTAGGGTGACATGGCGCAACGAGCTATCAGAAAACACTTGCGCTTTAATATATTGCGATGCTACGATCGTTCATGCTTGCTCTCGTCGAGTAAAAGCACGCTCTACGTTGACCGAGGAAGGATTTTTCTCTCCTTTTTAATATCTATTTTTTATTCTTCTTAATATCTACCGTTAGATTTTAATCCGACGGTTAGTATTTTTTAGGGTGATGTGGCGCAACGAGGATTAAGAGAACGCACGGCGTTTGCGCTTTAATATATTACAATGGCACAGTTGTTTATGTCTGCTCTCGTCGAGTAGAAGCACACTTCTACGTTGATCGGAAAAATAATTTTTTTCTCCTTTTTAATATCTATTTTTTTCTCTTTTTAATATCCACTGTTAGATTTTAATCTGACAGTTAATATTTTTTAGAGTGATATGGCTTAAGAGAACGCATGTGGTTTAATATATAAAGATTCTCAAATGTAAATTGTTCTGAATCTAATCACCTATTGTAAAGTTTCTAGGTTACTTCAGATATTTTTCATCTCATGTTCCAATTTTTATTGTTTGATTTTACTACTGACTATTCTTTTTCAGTTCATTCATAGACCTTTGTTTGTAATTTTAGGCTTTGAATATTTAAACTACATAGTTTTTTAAATGTATTTTAATATCATTTTGTAATCATTCAAAAATTCTTGAAGCAACGCACCGGAGAATTATCTAGTATTATTTTATTCATAACACCAGGTGCAAAGTTTAGCTTCATGTGCTATTTTTTTGAAACCAAACTTCTAATATAATTATAGTATTTGAACATACGCGTAGCGAACATACTCACTTCATACACATCACGCTCAATTTACACACTATTATGCGTACTTTAAATCTACAAACAATATATATTACGTGTTCTTTCTGAAATCAACGAAGACGCAGTCTTCGTAGGTGACGATGAGCATTGTAGTCTTTTTTATCATCACGCTCTGTCCAGAACCCGTGAAATTATTAAAAGGGATGAACTCTGGCGGGAAACACCGACATCGACCTGGGCTTCGAATGCTGACGGGCTGTGTGCCAACCGCACGGCTTGCCAACAGAGCTATGGTTCGTTCTCTCCAGGTGCTGTGGTTTACTAAGCATCTCTCCTCCAATGTATAGCATCAAATAATTTTTTTCTCTCTCCTCCCTAGCACCGACTTGCACCGAACGCTGGAGCTGCCTTAAGATCTAAGCACCTGGATGCATGGCTACAAGATCGAGTTACAGATCTGTCTAATCACCTCAATTTAGTTGACATTCCCTTCCCTGGGATTGAAATCCTCTTCAGTTATGGTCCAATGGCAAAGAAAGTACTGTAGCAGACTTAAGATGGGTCCGGAACCGCTGGATAAAAAGTCAACATGCCAGATCGGTTGCTACAGTAGCACCAAAACAGTAAAGTGTATAAAAACCATACCGAATATCACCGTAGCTACAATATTTGTGTACCTCACAATTTTTACAGTTCTCTGAATTTGACTCCCTATGGGAGAGAATTTGGATCTCTCCCTCTGATCTCTTATTGGAGTGGAGGTGCTCGATGCGCCTAATAACCATCATTAAGCATCCAAGCATTGCTCAATTCTCAAATCATATGTTGTGATCACATCTCAATCCAACTAAGGAAAAAAAATACCATCATAAACACATTATGATGAATAAAAAAACTTGCAAAATGTTTTCAAAATGTCTTTTACAATCAATTTAGGCTCATGTGAGCCAAGATTACAAGGATGAGAATAAACACTCTGGATGAATCATGGTTGCAACAACCAAAGTTAAGAGATGCAACATCAAGAATTACGTATCACAACACCTTAGACATGTCACATATCTCAATGCACCAGATTACTCCACCAACACAAATTGTTGACACAGAGTTCTAGCAGGATGAGTTTAGGTTGTGCAAATGGTTTGAGTGTGGAGATGCATGGTGATGACCTGTAGTTTTTTATACCGAGCGATCAAGCATGGTTCAAGTATACAGAATCCAAACGGCGCTAGCAAGTTCAAGATCAACCAGCTACCCAGTAACTCACTCATGCCTCAAGGCCAATGACTTCTCATCACAGCGATTGCTCCAATGTACGTTGCACAACTGAATTTCCTGGATCCTCTCAGCCCTACCTAGCTAGGAATCTCATAAACTTCCAATTCGTTCCATTCCATACTACGGGTTCACAGCCTGATCCTTATGTGTCTCTATAACCTGATTCGAATTTAACCATGGGATAGTGCATTTTTCGTGGATAATGTATCAAGAGCAACCTATAGCTGCCACACCACCTATATATGTGAGCTGCCATATATGTATGTTGCCGCCTCATTCATGCTACTATGCATTAAGTCAGCTGGAAAACACTCAGCTGCAGATACTATGTCCTTTCTGCAATATGTATCCCCAACCTCTGTTCGACCATAATGCGAATACTGTTTTTCACCCACTACAACAACCAAAGATACAATCATTGAAATAAAAAAAATCATCAATATCCGTTGAACTTTGTATAATTTATGGACCAGGCAACCATTATAGCTCTCTGTCTCATGAGGTTTCTAATGAAACATATTGTGATCTTCATTGACTTTTTCTTTTTCTGTAAACCCATTAATATAACGAATTATAAATGTGACTTAGTTTCCACATTGCAAGAAAGAAAAAACACGTACAGCAACACCCTCAAACAAAGATCGTGACTGGTCTTTGTAGAGCACAGTGCTTTATATCTTCACAACATACGGTACAACCGTAGATGCTACAACCAGAACAGTGCACAGCACGTACATGAGTCTACAATGCCCATTGTCGTTTGGAGCCGTTGCGTCGCGACAGCTCGGTCGACGAGCACGATCAAGAGCTGAAGCTTACCAGTATCGTCATATTGGGCTGGAGTCGAAGAAGCAATCTGAATGCCCTCCATTCAAGTGCCGTGCAGCCGGCTAGACCAACTAAATTTCCTGAAAGCTGAAACTTCCTAGTCCCAGACAAGCTCAAGTTAGTGGTAGAGCCCAGGATTCCAGGGCCTGCCGGTAGGAAGCTGGTGGCGTCCAAGCCCGACCTGCTGAAGGTCTAGGCCGTGTCCTGCAGCGACTTCAATCTGGACATCGGCGCACGCCATGGCGCTTGCTGCGGATCAACAAGAAAATTGGAGACAGAGGCTGAGGCTAGTTTGGATGGGCAACAGGCGACTCGTACGCTCATGATGCCACAGAACCAAACCAGGCGCCTTAAGCATCGTGATTCGTCCATCCTTGCCCAACTAAATTTCCTGGATCCTCTCAATCCTACGCCATTTTAAACCGCCCATTACATTCGTTACTATTCTATGGGTTTGCTTCCTTGTCCGATCCGCAACCAGGTAACCATTCTAGTTATATGCTTGGTTCTCACGATGTCGTTCGATCCTGATGAAATGTGAAGAAAAAACTATTCAACTGAAATAGGCACCACATACTATGATTTTCTTTAATATTTTATTTCTTTCAAACTTCAATGTAAACAATTTAAAATGCAACTTAGATCTGCGATCATCACAACCTGACAAATTTCAAATGAAACTATTAATTAACTTGGATAAAACCAAATAAATAGTCAGATATTATATCACGTGTTGCCCAGTTGACGAGTACTTCCTACGGAGCTTTTGTCATTTGTTGACAGCGATAGGAGAGCTACACTTACATATCTCCCGATGCCTACTGGGACAATGGTTGGTACCCGAGCTGAGAATGGATTTCGTTGTGAGCATCATAACTTCTGTGAGGATTTCAGTAGTAATACTCAATTGGGCTGAATTCAAACTGCAGAAGTACACCAACTTACTTATGACGAACGCTACGATCCTAGATGGAATCTAATCAAGGTGTTTAACTATTTTCTGAAAAGCTCATGAAGACTAGTTTCTAATAGGTCTAACCTCACGTTCATAATGTATTGGAGTCGGCGCTAATTATTGTTTTAATACAAAAGGTGCTACGTCACCTTAACTTGAACCATTGGTCTGTGTATTAAATTGAGCTTATTAAAGATGGGTTCTAAGGTTTGAGAATGACCCCAATAGCTCCTTGGCCGTCCTCACACTTATTTAAAGGTTCTAGCTGCAGCCAAGAAAATTAAGGTATTCTTTTATTCTAGTTTAATTTTTGTGCAAATCATATAACGCCACATTTGATAGACTTCTGATTGCCACATCTTTTTTTTTTTGCTTGTTTTTTGATTGCTTGCAGGAATTGAACCTCATATTTAGATTAATAACCATTCGGAGTTAGATCTACAATTGTTAAGGTGCACATGACATGTTCATTTATAGTCGGATCGTGAGGATCAACTTCAGTAAATCGATAGTGTCAGTGATTCACATCACTGATACAGTAGAATTTGTGGTTTAGAGGAGGATTCATGTGTTCTTCTTATCGATATGGCCTAGCCTATAGGAGAGATTAGCCTGATCCGGACCGCCGCGAAAGCATAATATCCAAACTCCAGTGATGAAATGTATTGAAGTTGAAAGTTGATCGATCGTGTGTTACAATGACACTAGGATTCTTACTTGAATAGGAACACTAGGGCTTTCGGGTGTGTGTGTGTGTGTTTCCTTGTTGCTCTGAGTGCTTCGAACATCCTCGACATGACCTTATACAGGAGTCGGTTCAGAGTTACAAGACTTGATGCCTACATAACCAAGTCACCCTTGATGAATGAGATCGCGAGCATCTTAGAGTTGTTACGCTAACAACTTTTAAACGCCGGATCATCATATCATTGTCCTCATCTTCGTCTTTTGTCCGTTGTGGGTTAGACAAAACCTACTTTCCCTTCATCATCCTGCAGACAATGCCTACTGAACCCATCATACACGCAGGGGGGCACACTTTTCTCTAATGATACCGATGGATTAGCTATCATCTAACCGAAAATCAGGCACTCCAATTTTACTCCATATAGTAGTAGCAAGCAAGGCGGTTGCCAGACTAGCAGACAGCTCAGTCTTCCCTGAGGTCGCCATCATGAACAAAACGCCAGATTTTCGGCGAGTTTTTTAGACCCATCGTACACGCGGAGGGGCACACTTTTCTCCATAGATAGAGATGGCCGAGCTAACGAATGCACTTAGGTCCGTCTCAAGTTGTCGTCCTCTCCCCTCCGTTGACTAGTACAATAGCATTCTCAAGGTAAGGCCATGAGAGCCCCCATAAACAGGAGAGAGCATTCCGCTGCTTGTGCAGAACGGCACAACATGGAGAAGGTAGGAGGCAGGGGAGTCATAATAGCAGCACTTGCGGCTGCTGTTGCCACGCTGCTACTGCTGCCGCCGACGGCCGCGGCAGCCACCGGGCGGGAGAGCAATTGCACCAGGAGCTGCGGCGACATCAGCATCCCGTACCCGTTCGGCGTGGAGCCCGGCTGCTACCACGCCACATGGTTCAACCTCACTTGCGACCGCTCCTACCAGCCGCCAAGGCTGTTCCTCGGCGACGGCACTGTACCGGTCCTCGCAATGTCCGTTTCCGACTCCACGGTGCGTATCAACAGCAGCCGCTTGCTCTACACGATTGGGGCTAGCGGAGCCAGCAGCGTGACCGGAACATGGGGCCGCGGCCTGCCAAAGGGCGGACCGTTCTTCCTGTCTGAGTCGAGGAGCAGCGTGGCCTTGGTCGGCTGCGGCACCCAGGTCGACGTCCGAGGGGGAGACCAGAACAGCTTGATCGCGTCTTGCACCGCGATCTGCCCGCTTGATAGCAGCGCGCGGATAGTTGTTGATACCGGCGATGCCTGCACGGGCGTCGGCTGCTGCCAGGCAAACATCCTTCTTGGCTACGATTTCTACAATCTCCAGATCAACAAGATCAATGGATCAGCCTATGCTCTAACGACCTCTGTCTACGTAGTTGATAGGGGTTTCAAATACAGTGAGCGCATGAGTAGCATATACGGCATCTACCCTGAAGCGCTCCCGGCCACACTAGAGTGGGTAATCAGCAACAAAAAATGCGTTTTGCCATGGGGGCGTGACGAAACCGGCTACAATGACCTATGCACCCATCCCCACAGCAAATGCCTAGACGGGACTTACAATACCGGTCAAGGCTCTCGGTGTGGCTGCATCGATGGTTATGAAGGCAACCCTTACCTGCTCGATGGATGCCAAGGTACGATATGATACACATCGACTGGTGGCTGCATGGTCGGTGAATCTGTTACTCCTAACGGACAACTGTGTGCTTCTCCAGATATAAACGAATGTAGTCGTGGAGACATCTACCCATGCTACGGGGACTGCAAGAATACACCAGGAGATTTCATTTGCAGGTGCCCTACTGGCTATCACGGAAATGCCTCTGTCCCAAATGGATGCAAAGGTGATCAACATGCAAACTCGATCTATGGTTACAGTTTACTGGTTTTGTTACAAGTCTAGTAATAACTGCCCTGTTTAGTTTATGTTCTATTTACATCAATTGTGTTTGTTGCACATTTATTTTTTCTAGACATAAACGAGTGTGAGAACCAGGAAGACAACTCTTGCTACGGCATCTGCCTAAATCTCCCTGGAACTTTCCTTTGCCAATGCCCTGACGGAACCTATGGAGATGCTTCCACCAAATGGGGATGTGTTCCGATAAAGAAATCCTCCCCAGGTGACAAGATAATATGTGCACATATTGCTGATTATATCCCGTGATTAATCCACCCCATTGCTTCAACTCATAAATTTGATCTATCATTTTGATTTTCAGGCTTAAGCATCGGGTTGGGAGTATGTGGTGGCACAATGGTTTTGCTTCTAGCACTTGTTGGTCCTATAACAATGCGTAAAATTAAGCAGCGCGAGGTGAGAAAAATGAAAGAAAAATATTTCAAACAAAATCATGGATTACTATTGCAGCAGTTGTTATCACACAAGGCAGACATAGGTGAAAGGATGATAATCAACTTAAAGGAATTAGAGAAGGCTACAAATGGTTTTGATAAAGCTCGTATAGTTGGTGGTGGAGGGCATGGTCTTGTGTTTAAAGGAATTCTAGATCTACAAGTTGTGGCCATCAAGAAAGCAAAGATTATAGTGCAAAGAGAAATTGATGAATTCATAAATGAAGTTGCAGTTTTGTCTCAGGTGAACCACAGAAATGTCATAAAGCTCCTAGGATGTTGCCTTGAGACAGAAGCCCCCTTGTTAGTTTATGAATTTATTTCAAACGGAACACTTTATCATCACCTTCATGTTGAAGGACCAGTATCCCTAAAATGGGATGATCGGATAAGGATTGCAATGGAAGTTTCCAGAGCACTGTCCTATCTACATTCAGCGGCCTCAATGCCAATATTTCATAGAGATATTAAGTCTTCCAATATACTTCTTGATGACACTTTGACTGCAAAGGTATCGGATTTTGGAGCTTCTAGATATATCCCAATTGATCGAACAGGAGTGACCACAGCAATTCAAGGAACAATTGGCTACTTGGATCCAATGTACTATTATACTGGTCGATTAACAGACAAGAGCGATGTCTTCAGCTTTGGTGTTCTTCTTTTGGAATTGCTTACTAGAAAGAAACCATTTGTCTACCGTTCCGATGGTGGTGAGGGTCTTGTTTCACATTTTGCCATGCTACATAGACAAGGCAAACTAGTAGACATAATAGATCCTCAAGTTATGGAGGAATTTGAAGAAGTCCAAGAAGTATCCACACTAGCGGCAATGTGTACTAAATTGAAGGGAGAAGATAGGCCAACAATGAGGGAGGTGGAGATGCTACTTGGGAGTTTACTAGTTAAGAAGAAGAACGTTTCATGCAGTACTGCAGTAAGTGATTATGGAGGGGATGAAACTAGAGCCTTCATGCCAGTTGAAATTATTACTACGGAATCAAGTAGACAATACACCATGGAAGAGGAGATACTATTGTCAGCAAGGTATCCCCGCTGATCCGGTGCAGTAGTCTCCTAAATAAGAATGCATCATTATTATATTCGAATTCATTATAATCCAGAAACTGAAATCAATTTCACTTCCATTATCCTTTAAATTCCACTGTTAGATTTCAGCAAATGGATTTGTTCTTCAACTAGTTGCATTATTAATGTTTGTGAGGTAAAAGGTTCAAAGCAGAGTATCGGAATGTCCGTGTACTCTTGAGATAATGCAGCTGAATTGTTTTGTATCACATCTGTTTATGAATGCAAGTATGCAATATATAAAGTTAGTAGTTGGGCACCAGATTGCAGCTATGAACTAAACAAATCTGCAAATCAAGAAAAAAAA
>BCLH01000708.1:96545-114613 GCA_001602315.1 Zoysia pacifica
GCAGCTGGAAAACGAGCTCGCACCACGTAAAAATCCTCCCAGGTAGCAGCAGTGGCGGGAATGTGACGCCACTTAATCAACACTTGAGGTATTGCAGAGCCCCCTTTCTTCACCAGCCGGCGTTGCAATATGGATTCAGGTTCAATATCTCGGCCATCTAAATCCAGTACCTTGGGTAGCTCTGAGAAGACTGGTGAAAAGTTTGACACAAATGGTTTGAGTTGAGACACATGGAATACCAGATGTACTGCACTGTCCACAGGTAATTTCAGTTTGTAAGCTGCGGGGCCAACTCGTTATTCGACAGAGTAGGGGCCAAAGAACTTGAATGCCAACTTGGGAAAAGGGCGATTCACCACCGACAATTGCGCGTATGGTTGAAGCTTGAGCAACACTTGTTCTCCCACGTGAAACTCTCGAGCTGTGCGTCGGCGATCAGCAAACTGCTTCATTCTATTTTGGGCGGCCAGAAGATGATCACGCAACATGAGGCGATGGGCTTCACGAGCTTGCAATAACTGAGCTGCCAATTGTTCCCCAGTACCAGATACATGGAACCACACCGAATGGAGGATCATAACCATACAAGACCTTGAACGGAGAACACCCCAATGATGAGTGGAAACTAGAGTTGTACCAAAACTCAGCTAGGGGCAACCAAGAATGCCACTTCTTTGGGAAATTGTTGACAGCACAGCGCAAATACATTTCCAGGCACTGATTTACACGTTCGCTTTGCCCGTCGGTTTGTGGATGATACGCTGTACTGTGAAGGAGCTTTGTGTCGGCCAACTTGAACAGTTCAGTCCAAAACTGACTTGTGAAGATTCGGTCATGGTCAGTCACAATAGAACGAGGCATACCATGCAATCTGACCACTGAATCCAGAAAAGAGCGAGCCACGGACAAGGCAGAGAAAGGGTGTTTCAAAGCCACAAAATGAGCTGATTTAGAGAACCTGTCGACTGCCACAAGAATTGTGTCATAGCCATCAGATTTAGGCAATGCTTCTATAAAGTCCATTGTCAGGTCTTGCCATACACCCTCCGGACCTGGCAATGGTTGAAGCAGACCCGCAGGATGAACCAGCTTGTGTTTAGCTTGCTGACAGATCAAACATTGATGAACAAAATCCTCAACGTCCTGTTTCATGCCAGTCCAGACAAAACTGCGCTTGAGGCGGTGATATGTTGCTAGAATGCCGGAGTGACCTTCTAATGCACTAGAGTGGAATGCTGAAATCAACTTGGTCCGAAGGGCAGTATTTTCAGCAATCCAAATTTGAGAGCCTGATCGGATCAACCCATCCTTGAGAGAAAGACCCTGATCATTGGGACTACACAATGCCAGCTGAGCAAGTAGTCGTTGAGCAACAGGATCAGTGGTATATGCATTAAGGACCTCCTGAATCCAAAGGGGTTGGGCAGTAGACACCTTACGTATTGGCAGCAAATGACCAACTCGAGACAGTGCATCCGCAACGACATTTTCTTTGCCCTTGCGATAAACGATTTTAAAATGAAGCCCCATAAGCCGAGTCATAGCTTTACGCTGCAAGTCAGAGTGCAGGTGTTGATCATTGAGATAACATAAGCTTTTATGGTCGGTTCGTATAATGAATTGCTGCCATTGGAGGTATGGTCGCCATTTTTCAACTGCCATAATCAGAGCTAAGAACTCCTTTTCATAAATTGAAAGAGATCTATGTTGCTCACTAAGGGCTTTGCTCAAAAAGGCCAAAGGGCGATCTTCTTGCATCAACACTGCTCCAATACCCGAATCTCAGGCGTCAGTCTCCAATACAAAGACAAGATCAAAATTCGGTAATGCTAGAACCGGATTAGAAGACATTGCTTGCTTCAACTGCTGAAAAGCTGCCTCAGCCTCCAAAGACCAGGCAAACTGACGCTTCTTCAAGAGGTTAGTAAGAGGTTTAGCAAGAAGACCATAATTACAGACAAACTTGCGGTAGTAGCCAGTCAATCCCAAGAAACCCCACAGTGCTGTAACTGTGGTAGGGACAGGCCAGCTAACCATTGCTGTCATCTTCGATGGGTCTGTGGCCACCCCATGAACAGAAATAATGTGTCCGAGGTATTCCAGTTCCTGTTTTGCAAACAAACACTTGGATCGTTTGACAAACAGAGAATGATCACGTAATGTAGACAATACTGAGCGAAGGTGCTGCACGTGCTGCTCCAAACTGGGACTGTACACAAGGATATCGTCCATGAATACCAAGGTGAACTTCCGCAAATAAGGAGCTAACACCGAGTTCATTACGCACTGAAAGGTAGCCGGCGCATTTGTCAAACCGAACGGCATAACCTTGAACTGATAATGGCCGTGGTGTGTTTTGAAAGCTGTCTTGTACTCATCCTCCGGCAGCATGCGAACCTGATGAAACCCGGAGTGTAAGTCAAGCTTGGAAAAGTATTGTGTGCCCGACAATTCATCTAGGATCTCATCCACCACCGGCATTGGGAAACTGTTCTTAATAGTAAGAGCATTAAGCTTCCGAAAATCCACACAGAAGCGCCAATTTCCATCCTTCTTCTGCACTAGCAGTACCGGCGAAGCGAAATGACTAGTGCTGTGAGAGATGAAGCCAGCATCCAGCAATGCTTTCACCTGGCGCTCAATCTCTGTTTTATGCAATGGAGAATACTTATATGGTCTAGAGTTTACTGGTACAGCGTCTGGCTTCAAAGGGACTGCATGATCATATACTCTGTGTGGTGGCAAAGAACGTGGCTCATCAAAAAGGTCCTGAAATTCCAACAGCAGACTAGATATGGACTCTGGTAATGGTGTTGCATTGGTAGCTGTCAGCTGTTGTACCATTGCTATGGCCCAAACTTCATTCCCTTTGAAACACTTAAGAAGCTGGTCACTCTGCATCTCTGATATGGAAGATGATTCACGGATGATACCTCTCAGTGTGACCCTTGTCCTTTCTGCATCAAAACTCAATGTCTTGTGTTCCCAATGACAAACCATTGGACTATAGTTCTTCAGCCAATCATAGCCAAGAATAGCGTCATAAGCCCCAACATCCAATACCCTCATATTAGTGCGAAAAGTATAATTGGGCACCCACCAAGCTAACTGAGGCACAATACTGTCACACAACATATGGTCCCCATTGGCTACCTGAACAGAAACAGGCGCACAACCAACTGCCTGAAGGCCCACTCGATGCAAGAAGGCGGTACTGATAAAGTTGTGTGAACTTCCGAAGTTAATCAGAATTAACATAACCTGATTCCCCACCAAAGCACGAACTTTAATAGCCTCACCATTATCAGTACCTCAGATAGCATTTAAGAATAATTTTCCCATGTCAGCGAGCAAGGCATCTTCACTGTCCAGCTGTTTCAGAACATCCTCAGTAAGAGTCATATCCAACTCCTGAGCTGACAGAGAGTGTAGTTGAGCCTTAGGACGCTTAACACACACTGCAGCATGCCCATTATCAAACTTCTCGCCACAGTAAAAACAAAGATTATTGGCTCTGCGATAGTCTCGTAATTGACGCTCTTTCCATAATTCACCCCCAGCCACAGCAGGTCGAGTATTACTATGTGCAGGTGCCATACTTGGTCGACTACTCAACCCAGGACAAACAGAACGAGCACGAGTTCTGTCCAGCACTGATTCCTGAATCTGGGCTAGCAGAACTGCTCTGTCCACAGTTTCAGGCACTTGAGATATCGCCATTCCTTTAATATCATCTTTCAGGCCCTCCAAAAAATGAGATACAAACAAGGTCTCATCTAAGCCGACATTATGCATGGACACTTGATAACGAGCGGCTTCAAAAGCTGTAGCATATTGGTCTACTGTACCCTCATGTCTAAGTGCCAACAGAGCAGAAAGATGCTTGCGATAATCATACGCCCCAAACTTCAACTCGACTGCCGAGATAAATAAATCCCAGTCCCGCAATCCATGCTGCAGCTTATAGACCTGAAGCTATTTCACTGCATTGCCTTCCATATGAAGTGATGCTGCAGTGGTCCACATACATTCGGGGACACGGAACAGAGCAAAGTAATCCAAACACTTATCCCACCAAATACGAGGGTCAACTCCATCAAAGCGAGGGAACGAGATCTTAGGAAGAGGAGAATGGTTAGTTATACCCTGAAGATCGGCTCGCTGAGAGCGGAATTCTGGCAAACGGCTTGGGTGCTTGTCCTTGTCGAGAAGAGGAACGCCCTGAGGATCGATCGACTTGGGTTGCTTGTCGCCAGACGGATCAGGAATCGTCGAGCTCGGACCTAGCGACGATCTGTGAGACGAGCCTCCTTGATCACGCAACTTCAACATCTCCACAATCAGATTCCCAACGCCCGCTGCGATGGTCGATGGCCTTGGAATTGAGTTCAATGTGTGAATCCTTTGCTGCGTGGCATCCATCGTGGCGGCGCCCGCGAACAGGAGGTCCATGTCCTCCATGAGCTTGCTCCAGCGTGCATCCTCCACTTGCTGTGACGCCTCCATTAAATCGATGATGTACCGTGTCTGCACCGAGGGGTGCGGCGCAGACTTCTTCGACGGCGCCGTGGTAACTGTCGCCGGCGAGACTCGAATCTGATACCACTTGTCACGCCTCCCGTGGTCACCGGCGATGAGGGACCGGCGGCGTGAGAGATTGCGCTCGCTCTCACCGTTGCTCGCGATACACAAGATAAAAATGGGAGGGACTTTTCATATCTTTCAAACACCCAGCGTGCGAGCTTTACAGGCGTCGCCGCGAATACACACGCACTACAACTCAGCGGTTCAAACTCCCCGCCGGAAGACCCACTATCACCAGCGCGTCACCAGCTGTCTCCAGCAGGTTTGTTACAGCTGTTGTCGGTGAGGCCATTACACGGCACCGGCGGGAGCGGGGTAGAGCAGCGGGGAGGCACGGTGGGGAGGCGTGGCGCATGTCCAGTGGGGGTGCGGGCTGGGGCCAGAGGCATGTGGCCGGAGCGGGGCAGAGCTGCGGCGGTGGGAGCGGGGCAGAGCAGCGGAAAGGCGTGGGGCGGGGCCAGAGGGGCACGGAGGCGCGGGGTGGGAACAGAGAGGCATGGCGGGGAGGCGCGGGCTGGGGCCAGAGGGGCACGGCGACGCAGGCTAGAGTGGAGCGGTGGCGCGGACCGACGGGCCAGAGCGGGGACGCAAGTCGACGGGCCTAGATCAACGGTGCCCTCATAGCAGCGGCGAAAGCCAGGTGAATTGAAACTTCAGTATTAATGTCATACGGTTACCATAAATCAATGCTTATTTTCACTCTAATTAGCTGTTTCATGTTTTGGTACACCACCGTTATACTTAATCTGGGTTCACCACTGGCATCAGTGAAGCCAGGTTTCATGAAATTGTATTATTGTTCACTGTTAATCTAGTACTAAATTTCTAATTTAATTTGTATGCATCTGCATACAGGTTGTATGTGTGAGATGGGAGCTCACTGGCGAGCCTTCAAGGGTTTTTTGTGAGTTTTGATCAGATCTTTCTTGCATCAAACTAATTAGCCAGAAATATATATAATTATATCCTTTGTCAATATGAGCTGGAAATTCCCCTTACTAAGTTACATTACATCAGAGAGGACAGCAAACAAATCTAGAAATTCCTTACATGTTCTTATATTCCTCAACACCTGAAAATAATATACTCATATTGGGACATTAGAAACTACAGTAGTTGGTAATACTTGCTGGCAGTACTGCTACAATTATATAGTGTCACATTAGAGTGCCCTGTTCTCATTGTTTACATGTGTGACCACATCAGAGTGTACTGTTCACATTAGAGTTCCTTTCCACAAACCTTTATTAATTCGTGTTATTCTGTTCACAAATGATAGTGATGATAGCATATATATGTTCTCTTTTGCAGCCTGGTACTATGGAGGGCACCATGATAGTGCTGAATTACTAAAAATTGCAGCCATGATGGTTTCCTTCTTGGAGTAGACACACTCAGGTAAAAATGTCAGAAGCTTTTTTTTTTTCAAAAATGGAGCAGGAACACTACTCTTTCATTTAAGAAAGAAGATGATTACAAAGTTTGAGATAATATAGATTATTGGTATTAAAAAAAACTTTGCTGCCCAGAATACTTCTTTCTCCAGCAGTGGCACATTGTAGAATTTAGTTGCTTCCATCTGTTTACTTATAACCAAACTTCTTTTTATTGCTAGCAACATGAAGAATTTCTGCTTCCCATCAGCTCTTGCTCTCCATACAGTTGTGGTGTCAAACTGACAAACTGAACCCCTTGGTGTTGGATGTTGTATGGAGACTTGGCTGTATAGGATTCATGTGAAGTCCACTTCCAAACAAGTTCATCAGGTTGCTGGCTGAGCTGCACCTGCTGCACCAAGTCCCATAGTTGGATTAATTTATAAATGGTATTGGCATCCTGCCTCCTCCATAGGCCCAGGGTCCAGTTGTCATTCTGCAGTTCGTTCTTGACTGTTCTATTCTTCCTCCAAGTCAGCTTGTATAGATTCGACGCCATGTCCATCGGTGCCTGCCTTCCTGTTGAGCCAGCTCGATTGCCAGAGTTTCACCTTCACTCCATAGAAAGCTTATGGAGTGAAGGTGAAGTTTGGTTACAAGCTTCTGCTTCCATAGAAAGCTTCTCTGAATTTTATCTATTTTCTTCACTGCCCATTTTTTGGTAGTAAAAACTTTGAGATGGTATTTGGGATGGATGGTGGCACTGTGTTAATTAATCTTAGTCTTCATGTTTTATTTAGTAGCTTCCCCTTCCATGCAAGCAGCTTGTTTCTAGTGAATGAGCGGCAAAACCTGCGCTTCTGTTCATCCTCCTTGTGCTCAAAAGGAAGTTAATGATACTGGTATGTGTCTGCTTCTTCTAATTAAAGGTTCAATTGAATATGTACTAAGAATTCTAAAAAGAATCGAATCTGTACTGATTAGTAATAATGATATATAGTTCTAGAAATCCTTCTTTTGTGACCTAAAATTTGGTCTTATAAAGTTCTAAAGCTTTTTTACCATACAAGTCATAAAGTAGTGATCAAGTTTCAAGTGTGATTGTTTTTCTTATAGCAAATCCTTTTTCTTGCTTTAATGCTAAATTCTGATGTTACGCGTACAATTCTTACTTACCTTAAACCTATCATGTGTCATCTTTTTAAGTTTTTTACGGATGTTCCTTTGCAGTAAGATAATCTGGAGTTCGATTTTCAGTAAGGGCCTGTTTGGCTCCCTAGAATTGAGTTGAATTGAATCAAATTCTAGAACCTAACATGTTTGGCAGCTCATGGAATTGGAATTCTCAATTCTGCAGATTCCAGCAGGTGGAATTCCACTTTCATTTTACATTCCGAGCTCAAATCTCTGAATCCATCGGAATCAATCCTCTCCTCTCTGCCTCACTCCACGCCACGCGTGACTCCGCCATCCCCGACTCGAGAGCAACGCCGCCACAACAGCGGGCGCGGCTGCCACCATGGGGAGAGCCCTTCCCTTCCCTTCCTCGTCCTCGTCGAATCGCAGCAGCAGCAGCGCCTATCGCTTGCCCCGAAGTATCCGTGAGAACCTCTTGCCGGACGACGCCGTCGCCGACCTTCGCGTCATCGGCGGCGGCACTGTCGCCAGCTAGCGCGCTTGTACTGTTGGTGCGTACGGCATTAGCTTTGAACCAATCGACATCAGCTGGTGATTCACGTCATGATGTGCAAGGAAATCAAGTAGAACCCGTCGGAGAAATCTCAAGCCATAGGGGTGGAAGGGATCACATCAAGGAAACCCAGGATACGAGCTTGGAGGCAAGGAAGAGAAAGTAAGTCGATGCCTCTTCAATTCCATTCGATCCCTCTCCTGAGTTCTCGTGCAGGTTCTGTTAGGCTGTTCCCTGATCAATTTTGATTCAAACGCACCAGATGATAGCTCCTGATTCCAAATGGCTCAACCATTTCCTGTTTCATTTTTGGATATAACAGGACGATTCATGTTTCGTTGTTGATTTTGACCCAGATAACACTTTGATTTTGATTCCAAGAATTTAATTCTAAGAAAGGCCAAACAAGAACAATGGAATTGAATTTAATTCTAGCTGATTCAATTCTAGACAATTCAATTTCTTAGAATTTGATTCATGGAAATTGATTCAATTCTAGGGAATCAAACGGACCCTAAGAAACTTCTACAAAATTATTGCCTTTGCAGTAAGAAACCTCTACAATTATTAAGCTTATATGGATGTACCTTTGCAGCAAGATAAATAAATGTACAGCAGCATAGTACTGTAATCTCATGCCTTTAATTTTTCTCATGAAGGTTACCCATATATAATTTGGACTTCGATTATACAGTGCACTTCGCCATCAACAACCATTGTGACCCCTTCATGGAGAGCAACTACGGACATTTCATATGGATGTAGACTAATTGTAGATGCTGAGTTTTACAGAAAAAAATATCTTATCATTTGTAAGGATGTTATGTTGACCATAGCAGACATGAATTATTTGATCAATCATAAGAATTTTTCTAGAAAATTTGACTTTTGTATTTGGATGCTTGGTGATATATGTTGTAGGGAATTACTATTAGAATTGTCAAATATCTGAGCATGTTTCTCATCGATATTCTTTGCAAATATATGTAGTCACTCTATACATTTAGTCACCAATGTCATATTCTTTGTTCGTGGAGATATATAGTCACCAATGATAAATTAGTGGCTAAACAGTTTTAGCGACCAATGTTTGCCCAGCGGTTATACACATTCAGTAACTAAGCTCTAATTAGTTGGTATGGCCATTTAGGGACCAAATGTTTTACTTGGTTGCTGCTACTCTTTAGTCACCAAGTATTGTTGGTGGGTAAACCTATTGGCTAATTGTGACCAATAATAAGCTGGTTACTACTGATGGGGGCTTTAGTCACCAAGATTTGCGCATATTGGTCCTTAAAAGCATTCAGCGACAAGGCTATTGTGACCAAGATCCTTGGTAGCTAAATTTTTTTTTTCTTGTAGTGAATACAAATTTTGCAGGTAATATGTGTTACCCGTAAAATTTGAAATAGATGTATGCAGACGGATAAGCACACTGCCAGGGACCCTAGGGCCTTTCTTGTAGCTCCGCATTCTGCAGCACGATGCCACGGATGACAGAAGGAGCAGGAGAGGCCATCGGGGCCCTCACTGGGTTTCAGAGTCCGTAGGTAGGAAGCTGGTGGCGTCCAAGTCGGACCTGAAGAAGGTCCAAGCCGTGACCACTCCGGGAACAACAACTTCAATCTGGACAATGGCGCACGCTGTGGCGCTTGCTGCCAGTAAGCAAGAATATTGGAGACAGGCAGCGGCATGTTCGGATGGGCAACAGGCGACCCGTACGCTTAAGCCGTCGCATAACCAAACCAGGAGCATCCAGCTTGGTGATTCGTCCATCGTTGCCCAACTGAATTTCCTGGAACCTCTCATTCCTACACAAGTCCAAACCGCCCATTACATCCCTGACCATTCTGTGGGACGATTGCTTCCTTGTCCGTAACTGTTTCTTTAGCATGATCTTTTGGTTTAACAGCGGGACATTTTTCGGGATTTATATACCTATTCTGCTTCTGCCGCAGCACCTGTGTATTTGGCCGCCGCATTCATGTGCGACTATGCATTAACGCAGTGGGGAAGCGTTCCTATCTGCATGTACTGTCCTTCCGGCAACATGTATCATCAGTTAATGTGGTCACAAGGCGAACAATGTTTGCTACCCACTAACACAATCGAAGATACACCTATATATATATATTAGTACATCCATTCTAGTTATATGCTCTGTTCGATCTCATGATATCCCTGATGAAACATGTAAAGCAAAAACTATTCAACTGAAAAAGGCAACATATACTATGATTTTCTTTAATATGTTATTTATTTCAAACTTCAATATCAACAATTTTAAATGCAACTAAGATATGTGGTCATGGACACGTACCTAACAAATTTCAAATGAAACAAAAATTAACTAAATTTGATAAAACCAAATAAATAATAGCACAACAGTAATTAGATATGTTATATTACCTTGGTGGTTAAGGCCCCGTTTGGTAGGGCTTCTTCACGGGCTTGATCATCGATTTTGGATGAAGCAATACCAAACGATGTATGAGAGAGCCGTTTTTTCTTATTTTAGGGTGAAGCCGCATAAAAATAGGAAGATAAATAGGGAGCCACCAAAAAGTAGCTTCACCGTCTGTCCATCCATGTTGGCACACTCAATACTGTAAATTACTCCACAATTTTAGGAGAAATCATAGGAGAAGCCTTTTTACCAAAAAAAAAAATTGAGATGGGCCAATGTCAAAGGCAGAGAAGCCTCTTTTTTAAAGAAGCCAGAGCTAAAGCCGTTTTTAAGAAGCTGGGGCTTACCGGTAGTCTCTATTGGTGTTGTGCTTTCCTTTTGAATGCAACGTATAGTAGTTGACCTTATCTCACTCACTGTTAGTTTCCCATATATATCTACTACTTATCTAATTTGTAACATTATTTATTTCCATTATGTTAGTATTTTTATGTGATATATGAAAAATAAACATTCATGTTATTGCTATATTATTTGATTTGTTCTTTTTTTTTCAAAATTTCTGTTGTGGGAATGTATTAATTGCTAAATCACTTTCCAAGATCCATTATGCTCAAGGAATATATTCCGAACTTGCTGTTGTGGGAATAAGGACCTTACAATGTTGCAGAGTAAAACAAGCCAGCCAAAAAAAAAAAGGTCGCGCCTTGTGTGTTACTCCATACGGCATAGCTTATCCTAGCGCAAAGATATCCGTCCATGCATAGCAGTATACATGCAACGTACTTACAGCAACATGAAAATTCAACATCTGCAGCACGTACATCAACACTCAAAACAAAAACCATGAAAGGTCTGGTTGGTAAAAATAGTTACTTCTAATATCATAATAAAGTTCTTTAAATAAATATAATATACTTTTTGATGCTATATCTTTTTTTATCGAATGCGCAGGAAAGCTGCAACTTTTTTACGCTATAACCACACTTGTGCAGAGCTACATGAGACTACAACATCCACAAGCCGTGGAGCTCGTGATGGCCTTACAACTCGCTCGACAAACACAGATGCCCTACGTTCAAGCGCTGCCAGATAGATCAACTAAATTTCGTCAAACCTCCTAGCTGGTGTATGGTTATTTGACTGTGTACCGCCGTTCATGTAAAAACACGCCTGGCCTCTGAGAATCATGTAACTTGCCTCTCTACAACAAATTGCCACGTATTTGGAACTACAAAATGTCACACCGCAAACATTGGGTGATATCGTCCTCCAAGCAGACAAGGAGTTGCATGTGCACTCAGCGTCAATGTTGCACTAACACAAGCAACCATCACGTCACCCACTACAGCAACCAACGATATGCCCAGAAATATTTTTTTATAAATGTTCATTACTAAAGTTGAGCTCAAAAAGGACAGGAAAATTTTGTAATTTTTTTTTGAAAAAATATTGTAATAGTAGACCAAGAAAACTCAGAATGGCTGAGCCGAGATCCATTTAATCCAATTGCTACCACGTGGTTAGTTGAGGCATTGTACTACAGCACGGACAACTAATTAGTGTTGTCGGGATCACGTACCCTGGGTACCTAACAGATCGCGCTCTGACGTGTAAAGGTGGGGGGGTCGGGCGACACGGGTTCCGACCCCCCTCCCCGACGGCGACCTACGGCGGATGTCTCCGCGTAGTGACGCAAAGACCCCGGCCTCCGGAGATCAACCCCCGGGGAATGACCCATAGGAAGGTAGGTACCGCGTTATGGTACATCCCGTCTTGTAACATTATTCTCGAGATAATCCGCTCCCTGGACGTAGGGTATTACGATAGAAACAACGGCCGAACATCACCACAAGCAACAGCCACAAACACACGAAAGACAAATACGAGCTCCATTAGAACCCGGGGATCCTTGCACCCTTTCGAGCAAGCACCCCCATCCACTCACGTTCTGGGTCCTCCCGCGAAGAGAGGATCCTGTCTTGTAACATTGTCCTCGAGATAATCCGCTTCTTGAACGTAGAGTATTACACCGTTCGGGGTGGCCCGAACCAGGTAAAAAATCCCCCCGAGTCTTCCTCAGACTGGGCCCTTCAGAGTCCGAAGGCACACCACCCCCACGATCGTATATTCACGGTGTCGGTGATCAGAACGCCGACAAGTGTCACAATATGAGCCTCTAACACAGTATTGCCATCACACAAGCACATTACAAATGACTAATTTAGCAGCAAAGCACAGCTTATTTGCTCAGTGAGTATGGTTCTGCATCATGTGGAGAAATTGTGAATTTATGAGTCGGCTGGAGGCGTCCGTATGATGCTGGGATGCCACATATCTCCTGAGCCACAAGAGCAGATAGATGGGCACCGAGTTTGAATCCCTCATAGCAATTCATCATGATAGACATAAGATGAATAATGAGTGCTGCAGAGTTCTAGCAACGTCCGATTTGCTCCAGGGCATGATGGCCATGTTGATGGTGGTGAGACTCTCGGTATGTGGTGAGTCCTTGCAACTAGGTTGTGTCATCGCAACTGGGTCTAGCCAATCTTGCCTGACATCCTGATACCTCCTAATCCCACTTGTGCTTAAGTTGGTCATTCAAAGACGAAAGTAGCATCGGATGGAGTAGTTTTCCCACAACTATGTTCCATGAAAAACTATATATTTGTGCACATTTGACTATATAGGAGCAGATCTTCCCACTTTGAAGAGGCTGATGGCCCTATACATGTGGCAAATATATAGAAATATATGGCTTACATGTCCTCACTTCACCCACCACAACCAAGATGTAGCCATTTATTTAAATTTCTTCTGATGTGTCCATTAAAACTGGTCCAAATTTTTGAGGGAAAACATCTGATGCGCCTAAACGAGGTGCTCTTACATCATCTGGATGCACTAGTATCCATGGTTCATCTTGGAACATGCAGAACATTGGAGTACTAGTTAAGCTTAAACCATAATTGAATATATTCAGCTTAAACCATATTTGACCATCCATTTTTTATCTTCCTTTTCCTTCAAATTTCGTTGACAAAACTAAATTGTAACGAGAAGAAAAGCCGAGTTTGCACGCTGCAAGATGGAGAAAATTAGGGATACACACTCCTAACTAATCCTTGCAACTAAGCCTGGTAACAGGTAAAAAAAAATGAGCTAGTTGTGGTGAGAAGTGAGTACCAGACCGGATTAAGATCGGATGGATTTTTATTCATTTTTGAACTAAGAAATATTAAGGGTCAATTTAGTTTGTGAAAGGGCTAGTAGGCTGAGCTTTTTATTTTACCACCTTACATGTAGCAGCACACAACTCAAGACAAAAACAAGAATTAAACTATAAGTCAAATTCTACGGTAGACCCAAATAAATGTGAGCCATCTATTGACACGAATCTCGAGAAACAAATGGCTCTTTTACCTCTTAGGAGGTAAAAGCACTAAAATAATTAATAATTATTATAATATTTAAATTAGAAGGGAATCAACATGTTAGAGAAAGTTGCATGTGTTTTATATTAGGTAAGTGACTATTTTGGAAATAAACGCCATCATCGGGAAGAAAATTGCTCCATGGGAAATTTTGCTGGAGACATCACGTGAACTATTTTTTTTTCTTTGAAAATTCGACGATTCAGAATAATTCGGGGTTTCACCTCCTAAGAGGTGAAAGAATGGGAGATGGTGTACCTTAGCGGAACTCAAATATAAAACCACATGTGTAGGCCATCATCTTTATTCATACAATAGGCTTGTATGAATAGCTTCACGACCAGTTAAGCGTACTCCTTGGCATATTAAAAAAACTAACTAAATACATCCATGATTTTAGGCTGGTCTCAATAGTTATTTTAATGTTGAACGTTCCAAGCGATATCTAAGTGGTGACGCGCCCTGAATGTTCATGTTTAAAATGCTATGCGTCGTCTCTGATGAGTAGCAATTAAATTGTTAGACGGTCACACTGTAATGGAACGTTTTCTCTGTAAGGAATTGCTGCCAAGTCCCGTGTGATCAGACCGTGTATAGTTAAATATAGGAAAAGCACCAGCGTGGCTACATAAAACAAAAATCATGAGAGATCTGGTTAGTAAAAATTATTACTTGTGATATCATAACATATAGTTTCTTTTAAGAAGTATAGTATACTTTTTGATACTATATTTTTTTTGTCGAAAGCACAGGAGAGCTGCAACTTTTTGACGCTATAACCACACTTGTGCACGGCTACATGAGACTACAACTGTTCCTAGCCATGGAGCTTGTGACGGCTTGGCAGCTCACTCAAGGAGCACGACCATGGGTTGAAGCTTTTCTGCAGTCATATCTGGATGAGGTACAAGAAACAATCTGGATGCCCTCCAGATAGATCAACTAAATTTCCTAAAACCTCGTAGCTAATGTATGTTTATTTGACTGTGTTCGTTCATGTTAAAACACCCCTGGCCTCTGAGAATCATGTAACTTGCCTCTCTACAACAAATTGCCACGTGTTTGGAGCTACAAAATGGCACACCGTAATCTTTTAGGTGATATCGTCCTCCATACAGCTGCATGTCAACTCAGCGTCGATGTTGCAATAACGCAAGTGACCATCGCGTCACCCACAACAGCGACCAAAGATACGTTAAGAAATAAAACTTATAAATGTTCATTACCAAAGTTGGTCTAAAAAAAGGACACGAAATTTTGTACTTTTATTTTTGTGAAAAAATATTGTAAGTGTAACCTGGAAACTCAGAATGGCCGAGCCGAGATCCATTTAATCCAATTGCTACCAGGAGGTTAGTCGAGGCACTGTATTACACAGCAGGGACAACTGATTTATTGTCACAATCTGATCCTCCAACGTACAGTATTATCATCACATAAGCATATTACAAATCACTAATTAGATGCAAAGCACAGCTTCTTTTCTCAGTGGGCATGATTCAGCATCATGTGGAGAAACTGTGAATTTATGAGTCGGCCGGAGGCACCCTTGTGATGGCTGGGATGCCACATATCTCGCGAGCCAGAAGAGGAGATAGATGGGCAACAACTCTGAATCCCTCATAGCAATTTGCCATGACAGGCATAAGATGATGGTGGTGTACGACCGAGTTTTAGCGAGGACCGATTTGCTTCACGGTATTATGGCCATGCTGATGGTGGTGTGACTCTCGGTATGTGGCGAGTCCTTGCAACTAAATTGTGTCGTCGCAGCTGGGTCTAGCCAATCTTGCTGGACATCCTGATACCTCCTAAACCCTCTTGTGCTTAAGCTGGCCATTCAAACATGAAAGTAGCAGCGGATGGAGTAGTTCTCCCACAAGAATGTTCCATGAGAAACTATAAATTCGTGCAAATTTGACTATATAGGAGCAGCTCTTCCCACTTTGAACGAGGCTGATGGCCCTATGCATGTGGCAAATTTATAGAAATATGGCTTGCATGTCCTCACTTCACCCACCACAACAAAGATGTAGCCATTTATTTAAATTTCTTATGTGTCCATTAAAACTGGTCCAGGTTATTTATGAGGGAAAACTTCTGATGTGTAACGAGAAGAGAAGCTAAGTTTGCACACTGCAAGATAGACAAAATTAGGGATACCACACTCTAATTAATCCCTGCAACTAAGCTGGGTAACAGGTAAAAAAAAATGAACTAGTGGTGTGGAGTTAATAAGGGTTGATTAGTTTATGAAAGGTCCAGTAGGCTGAGTTTTTTTAACCACCCCTACATGCAGCAGTACACAAGTCAAGACAAAAACAAGAATTAAACTATAAAACCACATGTGTCATCAGCTTTATTCATATAATAAGCATGTATGAATAGCTTAACAACCAGTTAAGCATACTCCTTGGAATGCATATAAAAAAACTAACTAAATACATCCATGATTGTCGGCTGGTCATGATAGTCGTCACTTTGTCCGTTTAACCCCCTAAACAAAATCTTATTGTGCAAGAGGCAAATAATAATTTCTTTGAAAAAGGTCGGTCGTGGAGCAAATAGAAACGCATGCCCCAACCAGAATCCAGAACGTGCACTTGTTCTTGCTCATCACCATGCCATATTTCATAGATGACTATTTGAATGAATTGCATAAAAGCTGGTGCATGTCTGAGTACGTAGCCATAGAGGAGAAAGACGGACAATGCCGGCAAAATTAAGCAGGGCGCTTTGTCACCCGTCCATGTCATCTCAATGCCTCCAGCCGGTTAAAACACACACGAACACCACCCCAGGTGTCGCCGTGCTCATCCGATTTGACTCACTGCACAACTGCACAAGCATTGAACAGGGTACAAGAATTCACTTGGCAATTCGGTTAGTACGTGTATATTTCACCGCATTGGACTTTGGACCTTCCCAAATCAAATACTTTTATCCCAATATTTTCTGAAATCTGATCACGTGAAAATGAATATATATATATATATATATATGAACCTTCCACCATCATGTTTACAAGTTGCCCGATTAATCGTGATTTATCAGTGAGTAATTGATGTATCGTCTGGATATGCTCAACTTAGATGTTCAATACAACTTTGACGACTAGTTATTGAGTTGTTCGATTCAGACTATTTAAGCACTATTTTAAGTCTTGGATCGATAACTTAGGCGACTAAGGCCATCTGCCAGCTTAACTAGCCAACCAACCAAATTGGCCCATTAGCAGCAGCAAAGAATTCACCAAAAAGGTAAGAAAAAATTATATAGTATTTAATTATAGACAAAGTAAACAACTGCGTCAATTACTCTATATCCATGTACATTTTCAAGTGTATGTAGCATGTGTTATTTGTGTCGGTCAATTAACTTACTAATTACTATTTGAGTCGACAAACTTACTTTGATTAGTCAATCTAAGTCGTCATACTAATCAAGTAAGTTGATGTATCGGTAAACTCAAATTGACTCAATGGTTTAAAAACGTAGTCACTACAAGATTTTTTTTTCAATTAAGTCAACAAGGTATGTGATCACTATATGTATAATATTATTCACTATATAGCTATGTTGTCACCTACAAACCTTGATAACACTTTAGTGACTAAAACCTTATCATTTATTTATATAGTGACCAACAATTATATATATTGATCACTCAAATTATATAGTAACTAAGGAATCTAATTAAATGTATTTAGCAACCAATGATTGCAGATCTTGGTCATTAAAATATATATTGTCTATAATAAAAACCAAATTTTGGTTACTATTTATTAATTTTTAAGGATCTTAGTGACTAAAGTTTCATTTTCTTGCAGTGAGTTCCACAATATATTGAAAACATTTCAAGAGAGATGAGTCCTTGTGCCATTAATGTTTTCTGTGTATTTATGGAGCCAGATGATTTTTTCTAGATCGAGCCGCGCCAAACACGGACCACTAAAAGCTAGCACCTAATTAAACTCATGTGATTGGGAGCTAGAGTACCGCTTGTCATGTTGACTTGGTTGATAACCGGCACTTTTATTTTTTTTAATCAGAAACGACACCTACAATCAAATGAATTTCCCTCAATAACTTGTACTTCCTCCATTCTTAAATTGTTGCCGCCTTTGATTTCTAACATCAAATTTGATTATTCATCTTATTCAAAAAGTTTAATAAATAATATTATTTTTATATAGCTATTTAAATCACAACGTATAATTTTACACGAATTAATTTTTTGAGTAAGATGAATGGTTAAAATTAATGTTAGAAATCAATGGCAACAACAATTTAGGAATAGAGTAAGTGCTAATCAACCATCTGCAGTCTCTAATTGAAAATGGTTAGTTCTTTCATGTGTGAGTTCTAGGAATACATGACCGCACTTACCTATATCAATAAAATAAGAGTTTTAATATTTTGGACCAATATTATGCACTTTAGAAAAGTTTAGGGGTATGAGTATGCAGTATAAGAGTTCGGGACCAAAATGACACTCGAGAATGTGTTTAGGTTCGATGGTGCACTTTTATAAATTATGCTCTATAAAGAAGGTGGTAGTTATGTACTTTTTA